>JAQFYM010000056.1:0-142249 GCA_034694785.1 Agrenia bidenticulata
CAGAACTTGCCTGGAATCGAGGTATAATTCCACTGTCTCTCTCTCAGAATGAGAAGAGTGAGACAGGGTACTGTCTAACTGGGACAAGGAATGGTAACTTTTCGAAGGATGAGTTTCTTTCGAAACCTTGTGGATGGATCTAGAAGAGGAATTCACGGACATGTGGTTCCACAATCTCGTCCTGGATATCAGAGTCGAGAAGAATCTAAGAGGGTCGGCAATACTGGGAGCATCCGGCATTTGTTTTCCTCGTCTGTCTTGGCTAAGAAACAGGACGAAGATCTTCCCATTTTTTCGAACCCGTTCTCCAGGTTGGGTGATGTTCTTTGTTTCAATAGATTTCTAAATTTGAGATTAGAGAATGCATTTATTGGAATGGGATTAGCATTGAGAGTTTGAGAGGCTTGAAGCTCAGAGTTGATCATTGTTTTTCTTATTACAGGGATTTTGGAAAGTATGAGAAAGTTATCCCTGGAAATGTAACGGAGGATGTACGAGAGATTCCTGACGATATTGTAAAACCTGATTACTGGAAAACAGGTCAACCCGCTTGGAGACTTGGACGTCAACCCGTTGAGGTTGAAATTAAAAGTCCTGAATCGATTCTTAAAATGCGCAAGGCGTGTGCATTAGCGAGGAAAGTTCTTAGCGCTGCTGCAAAACAAGTCAAGGTTAACAATTTCATTTTAATAAGAGTTTCATTGAGGTTTCTAGACTATAGAAGTTGTACAATGATGAATATCAGTGATTGAAATTGATTTTATTTGTTTTCGATTCCAGCCAGGTATGACAACGCAGCAGTTGGATGATTTTATATTCGACTTTACTATATCCCACGGGGCTTATCCATCACCTCTGAACTACAAGGGTTTCCCGAAGTCTGTGTGCACGTCTGTAAATAATGTCGCTTGTCATGGTATTCCGGATGATCGCTTATTAGTCGATGGCGATATTATCAACGTGGATGTAATGGTAATGGAGTTTTCTAATTTTAGCAATGATTTAAGTTCTGGGAGCAGTATAATTTTATAAATTTTTTATGTGCTATATCAACAGGTTTACATTGATGGATTCCACGGGGATTGCTCAGAAACAGTTTTAGTTGGAAACGTAGATGCAATGGGTAGAAAATTGGTTGAAGTTGCTAAGCGATGCTTGGATCGAGGTGTACTCGTTTGTGGACCAGGAGTACCGTTTCAAAGAATAGGTGAGTTATGCAATTCAAATAATTAATGGGCATTTAAAAAAAAAATTAATATCGTCTAAATCAGTTATTAGTAATTGGTATTTTGATGAATGTATGCGTTCTGATTTATACTCATTGATCTTAATAGGACAAACAATTGAAGAAGTTGCAGAAGAGCAAGGCTTATCTGTCGTTCCTGCATTTACTGGACACGGCATTGGCAATCAAATTCATGGTCCTCCGGACATATATCATTACGGTATGCCGATTTGATATATTTTCCCATCTGAATGAAAAGTGTCTACACTAAATAAATTGAATCGGAGGACGGCCTGAATCCCTGTAAATTGGAGGTTTCGTGTCGTGGTTCACTTGAATTCACGATTTATGGTGTATGCTGTGCGATTAGGTGGAGACCATGACAAGGAATGGGTGATTTTTTGTTTCTTTACTAGTCTGTACATTTTTCTTTTTCAGAAGCACTTGTACAACGAAAAAATATAGATAATAATTCCGCAGATTATCCGTATCCTGGGAAAATGATGCCTGGCATGACGTTCACAATTGAACCCGTTCTGACCCAAGGGATGGAAGACGTTATTATTCTCGAAGATGGTTGGACAGCAGTAACTTTGGATGGGGCTCGAACTGCCCAGTTTGAACACACAATTCTTATAACTCCGGGAGGCGCTGAAATCTTAACATGTGAAACCTAGCTCAACAGTGAATAATATGCGTGGCAAATTATTATTTCATTGGTGTCTTCGCAGTTGTTGTTTTTTTTAAATCTTGAGTTTCGAATGTGTCATTTTATCGTGAGAAGTCACTATTCTAGTCGTTCACTTGGATTAAAGGCATTTAGTACTAGTACTTCAACAGTCGTTCATACTACAAAATTAATTAAAAGATGGTCTTACTTTTTAGTTTAAAATATTGGCTGATTTCTTTATAATTTTGAATTTTTTATAGTGTCTGAAATTAGTTTAAATAAAATGTATCTCTCATTTCGGTTTCGTACGGATATCTCATCTCCATTATAATTTATTGAAATATTATAAGATAATAAATAATTTTCGCATACTGCATGCAAAGGCAGAAATATTGTTGAGACAAAACGATACCCACTTATCTCAAGTCAGATTTAAATTGTGAAACTTAACTACTCGTAATTCACCAATAAGTTGGCTACTAAAATCTGTGACACAAAACCATACCCTAATACTGTTTGAAGTTGCACAAGGGAACCTGTAGAAATTTACCACCACAAGAGTATTTAAAAATTGAAATACGAGCTCGTTGTTGTAATTTTACGTATTGTATAAAATTATTATAATAGAAAATGTTAAACTCATAGATATAAACTTTTAATGTTTTTTATTTATACATGCTGAAGTTTACATGTGATGCAAATAAGATTAGATAATTTAGGTACGAGCCTGGCATTAAGTACTTTTCAACCAGAGTATAAAGTTTCCTTAACAAAATTAACTATTAGTACCTAGATATTTCAATTCATAATCTATAACATACCGTACGCACTCGGAACAAAATTAATTTTGAATCATTCTATGGTTGCTATTTTTTCATCACCACGTACTTATTAAACGGCCTGTAAGGAGGTAAACTGATGTCGTTTTTAGACACGATTCTGGTATCCGAAATCTTGGTAGAGATTAACCAATCTTCACATCGTGTTATTTGATCTTCAGTGACATGAGCCTCAATCCAACTTTGGTGCCACTTTCCAAATTCTTCATTAAGCCTTGTGGAAACGAGTTTGTGATTCTAGTTAAGATAATTCACATCATATTTAGTTCAAAACATTCACAAAGTAACTAAAGTATTTGCTTATTCCTATTTATTTACCTCCTTCGCCGTTTTTAGAGCTCCCCGCAAGTAAAAATAGTTCTCGCTATTGACAACAAAGACCATTTTGTATGAGTGAGGGTTAAACTTGCACTGCAAGTTTTCTCTAATAATGTAGGGAGAAATGGAAGGAACTGCAGCTTCAGCTCGTCGTTTGGCTTTCAATTCTAACTGCTTTTCTAACTCCGCAGCTTCCTCGGGTGTCCTAAAAGTTGCAAAAATATATCATCGAAATGTCACAACTGCTTGATTCAATGACGTAATTTAAGACACGGTTTACTGTACAACTTGTACAAGTACTTACACAGGCTCATTTGTACCAAGCTTCAGTTTGGAAAGTCCATCTTTATCGTCTGTGTCGTCCGATGTTCTACAAAAATTATCCCTCTTATTAAAGTACTCCATGTAAGAAGTTCATAAGAAATTTTAAAAAAACCTACTCGGAATCTTTAGTGCCACTTGCGATTCGTCGTTTTGAGTTCAGAATTAGTTGTTTCTCAAGCTCCTCCGCTTCTTCCGGAGTTCTGTAAAATATAATGCTGATAAACAGGTGTTATAAGCATTTGGATAATAGTTACTAAGTTAAAAACCTTACACAGGATCAACTTTACTGCGACTCATCGATAGTTTCCCCTTTCCATCCGTTCGTTGACCGGTAGACAGTCGCTCAGAAGTACTAGTCCTCAACTCAATAGAAACTGGGTCTTCGTGGTCTGAAATTCTTCTACCATGAATTAATTTTGGTGATGAAGGTTGTTGACTTGTAATATTCCCATCAGACATGTCACGAGAGACATCCCCAGGATAATGAGCAGAAGCGTTCATTCGAATTTTTTTCCATGTGCGAATGTTTCTGGAAAGAAACACAGGCTTCATGCGGTCTTTAACTTTGATGTCCATTCCAGTTTCAGTTTTGCTGGTGTAATTTTCAATGTACGCTGACCACTTCGCAAGTTCACTATCATCGTCATTGGATTCTCCTTCTAATAGCTGCATGGTCATTCGACAGGATTTGTGGTACTATATTTCAAAAACATTCTTTAGGGCTCTGCATTGATAAATATTAACGCCGTACGTAATGAAATGATTTATGTCTTACGACAATTATTTTAACGCAGTTTTCATCCGAAAAAGCTTTCTCAGATTGTTTCTGATACGCAACTTCTGCGGCAAGCCGCTGATTCGCGGTAACACACAATCCACCTGCTCCTCCTTTCTTCTGGGCTTGTTGATAAAAGTCCAATACCTTTTGACAGACTTCGTCCGAGACTAAAGTTTGTAACTAGAAAATGTAAAATAATTTAAATGGATGAATAAATCGACTGACCCACAATCGCTTATACCAGGTAATCACTTGAATTTGAAAACATACCTGGCGCACAGCGTTCGCAACTACTTTGTCCATTGTATACGCAATGTAAGCATGAATCCCAAACATTTCTCTCAGGGTGTCTTCATAGGAACTGGCCTCCATATTCCCATCCAACAAGTTTCTAACCATTTCCAAGAATGTAGGATAGTAATCTTCAACTTCAATATCACCTATGACAACAACAAAAAACGTTTAAATTATTTTAATGTGCTGCAAAGATAAATATTGAGATAAAAAAATCGAGATGTAGAGGTTCTTACTTATAGGTCGCATCCTTAAAGCTACAGCAGGGCAATTCATCGAATCCTTGGATTCTTTGGATTCAGTCGCTAGCAGTTTTGCAGCCGTTTCTAACATTTTGGTCAACCTTTCACAAAGAATTTGATGTAGTCGCAGGAAGACGTACCAAGAATTGTTCACGTAAAACAAACTGTAGGATTCATCCTAAAAGGTTAAAAGAGGGAGTTACAAATTTAGATCGATCACTAATAGTGTGATGTCAATGTTTAGCGTGCTTCTTATTACCTGATCAGGGTGTGGTACTTGTATGATTCTTATCGGACGCTCCTCAATTACCGCATCCGGCTTAGCTTCAACATCAGAGCCCATTAGTTGATGGTCTGAGCCTTCAGAGCCGCCTTGGTGAGCATCTGTTCCTTCCAACCCAGCTTGGCGACTTTCCCTGCCATGAGAGCCCGAACGACGTCTGCTTCGAGATCCTTCAGTCTGACTCTGCTTAAGCTCTCTCTTTGCCATTGTTCTCCGAGATTCTTGAGCATCTCCTTTACCAGAACTGTTATTTACTGACTCTTGGTTTGACGTGCCACGCTCTTCGTCTTCATCCTTTTTTGTTTTGGGATTGCTCCGCTTCGAAGCATTCCGCTTACTTCCATTACGAGTACTTCCATTTTGCAGGTACTCAACAGGGCTCTTACGATCATCCTGTTCATCGTGTGAGCCTGAAAGATAAATAAGTAAATAAACTTTGATTTACTAAATCCTACTTTCCATTTTACAGAAGTGTAGTACATTATTCAACATTACCTTCGTCATTTTCGTCATCCGATAGCTCCATTCTGGTGTGGTTAAACAGGTCTGGAATGAAATGCTTTAGAAGCTGTTTTATTTTCCTTTTATCGTCTTTCTGGATACTGCTCTGACGGCGAACATGGTGTAAAAGAAGATTACATGCATCATCTAGTACAGTTCTTTCACGGTACTGTAGAGATATATGAGGCGTTGGATCAGATGCGCTTTCTATGTCTAAGCAGGCTTCATGACGCTACAATATAAACAAATAATGTCAGCAAACGCAAAGTTGTAATTTTTAATACAAAGTGGCATATTTTGAAACAGGCTTACCTCATCAAAAATGGTTTCGATTTCGTTAATTAGCCCTTTTGATCTCAAAGCCCGAATATCTGACTGCTTGAACGTGATTCCCTGATGATCGAGCGATTTTAGATAGAACCGCTCCACTTGTTCACGCCATATTTTGTTGAAGTTTCTTTGAGACTCTCGCCACTCTTCTTCCTTAGTTTTCAAACGTTTCAGTACTATTGGAATGGCGATTCCTGGTTGTCGTTTGAGTCCTTCAATAATTTCAGTGGCTTTTTCTCCATACAATCTTTTCACAGTTCTTTGGTGGATAGTAGGAGAATCACCGCCAAGCTTATCATCCAATTCGAACGTATTAACCTCATCTGGAGCCATACGAGCCAGTTTTCTAGCAACAGCTTCAAAAGTTCTTATGGTAGCTGCGTTGGCTTCAATAATGACATCCAACTAGGAATCGATCCCAATGTAAATAAATTGGCAAAGATAAAAATTATGTTAATAAAACTCTTGTGTCATACCTCAAACCGCTCATCTTCACATCGACAAATGTATTCTTCATACTGAGTTTTTCGAGAAGTTACAAAAGTCGAGTCTTCTGACCAAGTTGGAAAAGAGACCCAAACGTCGTTCAAGACCTCTTTACATAGCGCTGTTCGCCCAGTGCACGATGGAGGCACATGATTCTTTGGAAGGGCACAGTAGCTTGCCCCAAGTCTTTTGCAAGTTGAGAAATCTGCGATTGAAAATCGACATATATGTTGAGATAAAAATTCCACAAACATGGTTAAACTCAGAACTAGGTAATAAGTATTTCATTACCAATTTCCAATGCTTGCTCTTCAGACAGCTTTTCCTGCTTAGCAAAACTTGGGGGTAAAGGCTCATAAATATGAGTACTACTTCCCTCAGTATGATTAAATCCAACGAAATCCTTCAACCACGCATAAAGCTCCGGAGATTTGGTAAAGAAAGGCTGTACAACTGATAGCAGTTCTTGTCGTGATATCACTTCTTCGTTAAATAAATACAAGCACCGCAGGAAGTTTTCGTAGACGTCTTGATTTTTAGTTACACTTCTTACCTGTTTTAAAAAAAAGTCTTGCATTATAGAAGCCTTTCAAATAAAGTCTATTTAGTTTTTGATTAATCTAAATCTACTTACTTTGTCAAAGAATGAATAATCATGTAAAGTTCCATATCGTGCAGCTTCTGGAAGGCTGATGTCCTTGTAAGGAGCCGAAAGTTTTGGCTTCTTCGTTACCGGATGTTGTGGAACCACCGTCGGTCTCTTCGGAGCAGTCTGTGCATGAGCTGGTCTTACAGCAGGGACAGGAGCTGGTGGTGGGTTATACTCTCTCTCCCTAGCAGGAGCCTTCACAGTCTTTTTTGGGGGTTCTGGTATCGGCTTGATGTCCTAGTTCACAGAAAAATTGTTCGTTAAGTAAATAAATCTATGTTTAGTAACAAGAAATTCCACATTGATTATAAAATTAAATTTAGTAACAAAAGTCACTTCCAAAGAGTTGCACTAATTATTTACTTTTCAAAAGTATTGACGTTAGTATTAAAATTTAACGTTTCTTCTGCAACATCGAAACCGTGATATTCCAAGTCATAACCATAACCCTTGTTAATTATAGTATTTCTCCTTTGAAATTTTGACCGATTTATACCTAGTTTCCAAGCAACGAACCCGAACCATTTTGATACACTTTCCTAAAACTTTTCCAATTTTCTTACAGAGCCGTAAAAACCATTCAAACTGAGTTAAACGTCTAATTTAAATCTGTTCAAATTTATCGAAGTTTCAAAATTGAATTCCATGTATGTGACATAGGAAAGTCGTATTGTCCAAACTTGATTACTGCTATTAGGGCCGTTTTAACCTTTTTGAACTTACAATACAATTAGTTTTTTTCAGACGACTTACTAACTAATTTATACGCTTAATTTAGTGGCAAACATGAATAGAAACATAAGATCCTTCCAACCCTCTAAATGGTCAAACAATTTATTTCGGAAGTTTTGTGATGTCTGTTTTGAAGAGTATTCGGTAGATAAAATATATCGACGCAATCATATTCGATAAAATTCAACATTGCCTTTAAAAACAGGCAAACGGCCCATGTTTGAAAAAAAGTTTCGTACTCCTTCCCTAATATTTTAGCTAGACAACAGATTTGGTTGAAATAAAGAATACAACAAAATATCCGGTTCGACGACCCATTTTTATCAAATGTTCAGAAAGACAAGCAAGGCTCAGTTTGTTCTTATGGGTGTCACATGGAAAAATTCGATGACAAATGGTGCGAAATATTTGATAAAATATCTGTATAACAATAAAAATATTTCCTTTCTATTTTCTAAAATCTGGATTTACACCTTTCGATTTGATTCTTGATCAGAATTCATGGTTCTGTCAATAACTAACTAACTCGCTGATTCCCCTTACCACAGTGACATGGTTTGTAGCATCCGGCAAGAATTGTCCAAATTCTTGAAGTAAATCTTCTTGGTTTTCGAAAAGTTTTGCTACTTGAGAGTAAACTTCGTGCTCTGTGAGCTGCTTTGAACACGGAGGAAGACCCTCTTTTACGTTCCTTTGTTCCTTTTGATACGTGTGTAAAATCTCCAGAAACTGCTTGTACTTATCTGGTTGACCATGAAATCGATTCTATTGAATTTAAGTCAAGCAAGATTTGAGATTAGCAACGGCATTTCTTTTAGATAACCAAATATAAAAATAAAAACTTCACCCTGGAAGCAAAGAACAAAAAAAGAATATTTATCTGTACCTTGATTTTGTTCACATAATTTATGGCATGGTTGAACTCCACTGGTTGGCTGTGTAAGCTCGGAAAAGCATTTTTCACGAACGGCGAAGTAAAGGAATGGGCAAAAGCAGAAGGTCCTACTGCCTCATAATTGCTCGTAACAGGAGCTAAGTTAGAAACAGGAGCTACTGGGGACGCACTCCTTCCGTTTGTCACACCGACACTTGCCAAATTATTGACGCTGCCTCCATCGTTTCCACTAACACCCACATAAGTAGATGTCACAGGGCTGTTTTAATTCAAAAATAGAAAACCAAATATGAAATAGGTGACAATGACAAACAACAAAAATCCATTTTAGAATGAACGATTTACTAATCCATACCCTGGGTGAGGTGGGTGTGCCACCACTGTGCGCACAGGGGTTGTGTGCTGTATGACTTGAGCCGAAGTAATGGGTGGTGGCGGAACCACCGGGTGACTGTTTGATAATGGTGGTTGCACTGGAGCAGGGGCTGGCCCAGGAGTCAGACTTGTAACTACATAGCTTGTCACGCCTACCCGGTACGACACTTGTGAGACCTACAATTCAAACCAAACATTAGTAAACACAAGTACCTATTTCTCGAACCACACTCTTCAGGTTTGCTTCATGATGACATTTTTTTTACCTGGTCATGAGTCTGCACTTCTATTTTGTACCCTGGAGGTAGGAAAGTATTGAATCCGACGATGAGCTCGGGATGTCCCCTGAATAAATTCGATACTCTTGAGATCACACCCGGCGTGTCAATGCTGTAAAAAAGTAAATCAAATAGGTATAAGTACAACATTATCTATTTTTCATTTCACTTATAGGTTTTAAACAATTAGATCAAATCAGTTTTTGCTTAAAGCCAGCTAATTTTTAATGCTTAAGATTCTACTCAGCTGTAGAATTGTAAACGCTCCAGTAATTTATGACATAACTAAATTACTGATACAAATTTAAATCGAAATCGTGGAACATTAATCAAGCACCGTTATGATCCTGGTTATCTCCTTCCTTGAATGATACACAAAGATATAACAAATATGGCTAGTGTAAACTTTATGTCTATGAAACTGAAGAATATTGACGAAGAATATCAACTATGGAAAAATAATTAAATCAAATCAAATTCGAATCTTCACACAAGAAACAATGAAAGTCCACTTTCTGATAGAAATGCTTTGATAAACGACGCTATCATCTACCTATATTCTTCGCCAATATGTACAGATAAAGCCTCACCAAATATGCTGAAAGATTTATCTTTACTGCATTTCCCTAAACTGATTCGAAAATTATATGAACATTACCAATATTAAGCAATGCTAGACTAGTTTAAATCAACTTACCTTTGAGACTTAAATTCTTTCATGATGTCTAGGAAATCATTATATACTTGAGGTTGATTTCCAAATTTATACTTCACTTGATCCAAGTAATTTAACGCATCCTCAACTTTCAGCCGCTGCTACAAAAATAAATGACAGATTGTGAGATTATTATAATTGTTGAAAAATGAAAAAAAACAACGAAACTAGTATTGAAATATTTGTCTAACCTCCGTTTGGCCACTAGTTTGATGAGAATCGGAAGGTACTCCTGTGCCTGATCCCGAATCATGTCCTGATACCATAGGATTGTTGGAAACATGAATGGAGACTGGTACACCCTCATCTCCACTGTCCGGACCACCACTAGTTGCGGGCATGGTACCACTAGGCATAGCATAACCTTGGGATGGAGTTCCCTGTTTATATTAAACAAAAAGCGTCAGTGATAAGTCAATGAATTTCCACGGTCATATCCTAACTGTTTTCTGTAATAGGAGCTGATTCTAAAACAATCCCATGGGATAGTATAGGCTTTCTAAACTAGAAAGCCAAACAGAAGGATTGAATCAAAACAACCCACTAATAACAATGGAATATTCCAAGAATCTATTTAAAAACTTTCGTTCGTAGAAAAATCAATTTGCTTTTTCGAACACAAGTGAAAAATTCAAGTACAAATCAAATGCTCTATAGTTTGGGCATTAATTTATCAAAAACGGCTTCTCAATAATTCGTACAGACCTTCGATTGTAAGCTAGACTGAATCGGAGTTCCTGTGATGGCTGGACCGCCATAGTGGGCTTGCGAATGAGTGACCGATGTTGAATTGGTAGGAGTTGCACTCACTGCAGATAACCCTGCCAGATTTTGAGGTGTCGAAGACAGAACATTCGGTCCTGATACGATCAAAGATTGCCCTCCAGGAACACCAGTCATGACGTAGTTTTGAGCCCCAACACCCTATTAGAATCAGGTGAACAATCAATCAAATCAATATTTACACGGCATGCATAAATATAAGAAAAGTTCACTTAAAAATATGTATATTTAGTACCTTAGATTGTATATTGGCTGAGATAGGCGTAGCTGAAATAGCGGATCCTGCATAGTGCATATTCACCTGTCCATGAGAGCCAAGCGGACCTGAAGCCGTCGCCACATTTGATAGCCCTATTCCGGATATGGTGGGCACTCCAGATACAATCAGCGAAGGGGCTACTCCTGGTCCTCCGGGTGTCGGTCCTTGGCCATGACCCGAACTTGGTCCCGTACCGGGAGCCGGTGATGTCAATGTCAGCGTAATAGTGTGCTGAGGTGGAACGATCGTATTAGAGGGTAGAATTTCTGCAATACAAAAAAATTAACAGATTTAATTAGAATTTTATCATTTGCCCAGGGTTATCTGTACAAGTAACTAGTGCTTG
Source organism: Agrenia bidenticulata (assembly GCA_034694785.1). Classification (NCBI taxonomy): domain Eukaryota; kingdom Metazoa; phylum Arthropoda; class Collembola; order Entomobryomorpha; family Isotomidae; genus Agrenia; species Agrenia bidenticulata. The sequence continues at coordinate 11,323 of JAQFYM010000056.1, forward strand.
GCTCAGTCAGCTGAGACGTAGACTCATTCGGAATAAAGTACCCTCTAAAAACTCGATGTACCAGGCGTTTAATATTCGTCGACTTTTTTTCATTCTTGGAGCTTAAAAGCAGAACAGATTCCCCACTCGACCTGATTTATTCGACTAGTTGCTCTCCAACACAAATCTTAAGAAAATGGCTTGAAACGAAAGATGGAAAGAGTCCAGAAGTCCAGAAAGTAGAATGCAGTAATTGTGATAATAAGCATAATGCCGCGAGTACCTTTTTAGCATAAACGCCAACTTCATAAATTTACTCCTCTATGGCAAAAATCTATCCGGCAAAAATTTTCCATGATCCACAACCAAAATTTCCTATCAATATTTTTTCCTCCTTACTTTGTTTCCCCCGTCGACCTCGGCTTGGAATACTTGCAACATATTCAACATCGACACTGGACTTCCTGACTGAAGCTTCGACAACAGGTTCGCTGGAGTTTCGATCAATGACGCTACTTGATGCCACGGGAGTGAGATTTTCCAGATCTATGTCCTTGTAATCTAATTCCCGACTAACTCTCGAATCCCGAGCATGATACCTGTGCTCTTCATCATTAAGCCAAAAAGGATCACCTCCAGACTGCCAAATCCCAGAAGAAAGACGGACTAGAAACGCTGGGCAGAATTCCTCAATGCAGTAGTGAAGTCGGAAATTATCGTGTTCCCAAGGTTTCCCTTCGTAGTGATAACCACGGTAACTAAACCTGTTCTTTAACCACAAATCTTTCAACTTCTTAGCCTTTGCAATATTGGCCTTCTTTATCCGATTCGAACGCCGGTCCATGATCAAAATTAATCACTCGAAAAAATTGAATTATGACGAAAAAAAATCAGAAAAATCAAAGCTCCTCCAGAGACCAGAAATTATCCACTGACTGTTACTCCGAAAGGAAAGGATGGAGGGACTTCTAGAGTCTCGTCCATAGTGCAAAGGTGAATGACTTCCAGCACACAGGGTGCATTAGTCCGAGCTGCGGCTGTAAGGCATTGACCGGAGGTTGCAGGAAAGTTCAACGTCTCTATGCAAACATACCCAACCCACCCAATACCCATCAAATTATTACCCGTCTCTTTCTAAACATAATAGCACATGATCTCAACAATTGCAATTTCAAAGTCCATCCCGTCGACATTTAAAAAATCTCTAGGTATTCCCCCATGAACAAATATGAAGAGACTCATTTCTGTAGTAAGGAATGCACGTGTTCTCAATGGTTTCATTTCGATTAAACTTGGTGAAAGCTTGGATGTGCTTAAAAAACTATTTCCAAAGATGGCAAATTAAAGTATGAAAACACAGTATTCAGATAGTATCTATTTTTCGATTTACGGACGGGACTATGGAACTATTTACCTGATGAAATTTTGCTTTAATCTAAAAACAATAACGTAAATAATAACCTTTTTAACCGCAGAATTAAATTAAAAACAATCTCTTGTTTTTTTAATTAAAGAAAAATTGACACTGGGAGTATTTTAAGGACTCATCAAACACGAGTTCATCGAAATTGACTCACAAATAAGCTCAGAAACTGGCCTTTTCACTTTCTTAGCCGGGCAGGTTTACAAAAAAAATTCTTCATAATCATATCCTTCAGATCTCATTGAAACTCTCATACACCAAGTTTCAAACAGGATCATTAGAATTTTAGAATCGGTCACTACAAAGATACAATAACATTTCAAATTCATCCGGCTTTCAACCCACATCCCCTTAAAAATTAATCCCTGCCGACCCGAAATTCATATATTTTCATTAAACAGCTCAGAGACCATTTGAGAAAGGAGTCTGTGGATATAAATTCGCCAAATTCATTCTATTTTCGCCACAAGATTCCCAAGCTTTTATTCTTACTTATATGCCGTCATGTCTAAATGCCAGAGCTATTGTGAGAGCTTATCAGTCTGGCGGAGGATTGAATTTCAGTTATATCAATAAATATTATTCAGTGAGAACTGAAGCCGAACTGGAACTCCACACTATTAGTAACAACTGGATTCCATTCTTTGGAGTGGGTAAGGAATCTAAGATCAGCTTGGGTTTCTCAATTCTCATCCCCTTCTTATCATGTCACCATAAGACGAAACAATGGCTATCCATAAATCATTTATCAGCGTACAATATCACCGACAATTGACTCGACGAGCAATTAATTTCTTCTCTTATGATATAATCGTCCTGGCCAAACTTGAGCATTCAATACCATTTTAGAAATTGACTCATAACGACGTTTCCCTATATCATCTCCTACGTACATTTACTAAAGAGTCGAAAGTTCGTATTAGAATTGCTGGAAGAGTGTGTACATACTGAATATATAAGATTGGGATTCACTTTAATAAATCGCTGGTAAAAAAAGTTTTAAATATTATATGCAATAGTATAAAATCCATAATTGTTCAAAAATACTAGCTTACACTTGTTTACAGAAACAGGGCAATAACTCAGAGCTGAGATTTTATTTTTATCGGTCATTGCCTCCTGTCTTGAATCTTGATAATCATTGTCATTGACAATAAGTCATTGCTACTAAATTATGAGGAGAAACTAATACAGCGTTTAAAAAAGGAAATTCCAAATTCAACCCTCTCCATCCTTTAACTTTGAACACCTCCAGTATTTATAAGGGTATTGTTACAGAACATTTATATTGCCATCCCTATTGACCCTAAATATTGAAAAATAATCAGTACAAACCCTCACTGGGATTAAAAATGGATATCAAAGACTATTCGCTCAACAACTGAGTTAAGAAATGAAATGCCTGGCTACAAGACCCGAATAAAAGAGATTTAAAAGTTTACGAAACCCCAACCTACTTTACAATAACATAATGCGTCACACTTGGTACATCAGGAATAGACGGGAATTCCCAAGTGAGTCTCTCCTACAATTTCATCCCCAACTTTGAAATCGTCCCCTCTAACCCGATTTCCACAAGAACAGCACATCCTTAGAGAGTTTCACAGCTTTTCAAAAGTATTCCTTGGCATTTAAAATGTAGAATTAAAAAGATTGATCAACAGTAAATATGTACCTTTAGACCCAAGAGGATCCTTAGCATTAGAAGGTTGGATGACAAAGTCTGGGTTGTTCTGGTCCATTTTCCCAGTCCTATATCACTTAGAAGCACTTGGCTCGGCCGCAGGAGTCCACCCAGATGTCCGACGGGACTGAGGTCAGAGTTTTGAGACGGGTCAAGTGTCAGAAATGGATAAAAAGGGAGCACACATGGTACGGTACTACAGGCTGAATGTACTGGACGCTTAAAACTGCTGGTGGGGAAGTATACCATCATGGTTGTAATTTAGTCAAGAGAAACGCATTCGCTAACTTCCCCTCATCTTCAATCTTGCAACGTCTGTCTTATTTAAAAGCCTGTGAAGGGAAGGGAGGGCAGCGCAGACGGGGAGCCATGAATAAGGAGATTGGGAAAGCCCGTGAGGGTTGCCCCACAGGCAATGGACTCCTAATACTAAATTACACTTTCATGGGAACTCTCTGAAAAGTGGACTTGTCTCTGCATCTTCTCTCTCCATTCTCAATCCTTTCGATTGTGAGGTGTGAAAAAAGCTTCTGTCCACCTCTCCCCATTGAATGTGTTCCCTCTACCATTTCTTGCCGCCCTCGATCTCGATCTCCACTCTTTGAGACCTAGAGGAAATCAGGAATCATTCACGCCCTCCAATCACAACACAATCATCTTGACTTTATACTCTATTACCTACCTCAACGCAATGTCCGCAAGGGAATTGGCAAAATCAGATGACACTTGATGAATAATGTCACTGTAGCGAGCTTTTCAGCACTCTCTGCAACCGCTGTCTTCTGCAGACATGTCCTCTCAAGGATATTGCATCTGCCTTGGATTTTCGTCAACTGACCCGACCCACTCCTTGACGAGTATGACGAATCTTGGTCCAGCTCCCAAAGCTCTGGGACCGCTTCCTTCTATTTTGAAAAAAAAATCAGTTTTCATAGAGGATGAGGTTGAGGTCCGAGGTCCATGGGACACGGAGACTACATGAGGCATGTTGTAAATATGCAAGTAACAACCACAGCATCCTCATTGTTATTGATGTTATTGCATGTGCAATTCTGCATACTGTAATCAGTGAAGTCGTATCTGCATTAGTTGTTCCTTGAAAGACAAGATGTAAAATCATAATTAAATTCCTGCAAGAGCAATCTAAGAATGTATACAAAGTTCAATGTAAATTTAAGCACATCAAGCAAAACACTGAAGATTACAACAATTAAGTGAGTACATACCCACTGGTTTTTGTTTAGCTGCAGTGGATGCATGCAGTCTTCTGTTGTTGAGACAGAGTTATAAGTAAGTACATTGTACATGGCCTTATCGTCATTATCCTTATGGTATCAGATCAGTACAATTGTACATGGCCTTATCGTCATTATCCTTATGAAACGGATCATGGCCTTATTGGAAAACCCTCTACCCTGAGTCCCTTTTGACAGAAAGAATAAGAAAAGGCTGTTAACAATAAAATGTATTGGGAGGACGGGGGTTTATTATACATGGACTTTAGTCTAGTTACCTTTTTAAGCAGAGGCCATTTAATTCATGAATGAGGAGACTGACATTCAAGTACATGTGACAATTTTATCCTTTTATCAGTTGATGACAAACCTCTGTCGAGTTGCCAATGAGTCATGAGCCCTGGACACGAGGAGAAAGCCAACTCAAAACCCGGAAGGTGATGAAGCGGAAGTTGTAACCGTTCGATAATTAGACCCTTAAAGCAAACAAAAATAAAGCCATTTCAAAAAGCAAATTTGAAATTCTCAAGGAGTTTTGACATGCTGTACATAAGACACGATTAAAAATCCCTATAGTTACTACTGAAAAATGTTGTGTAATTTAAATAAATTAAATACATTTTAAAACAAACCTTAATTCAATGTTGCGAAATTTGACAGGGTCAAGTACAGGGTGAAAAATTGAATGATTTGAAAAAAATTAAAACAATACTCTAGTCACTAGTTATCTCCGTCAAAATTTAGCCTTAAATAAATGGTCCATCTCTCTGAAGCGAAATGTTCAAAACATTTTTCACAGTGTTTTTAAAGGTCAGTGTTTAAGCGTTTTCAAGTCCTTGCTCCGCCGATCAGCGAAGGCCCCCCCGAGGCACAAACCTTTTTGATATGCAACTTTTTGGCTAGTCTCTGTGCCTCCAAGGCCGCAAGGGTTTCTGATAAAAGTTACTTACTGCACGTGTCTTATTTGTTTTCATACGAAATTCATGGAAAATAGTCCCCCCTGCTTCTGCTTCATTTGAGACGATTAGTGCAATTTATGAGCTTTGAATTTTGGGGACAAGTGAGACTGGAAGGTTGCTCAATGCCCTTCCCTATATCAGAGTACATTTTACACGTCAGTCACACATCATATTACTAAATTAGCCAAGTCAGTTAGGGTTAATTACCGTGTTGACTAATCTTGGAGACTACGGTAGCATGTGAGTCACGGGTTGAAGGTAAATAACCAAAGGCGGTTGTAGGTTGACGTGTCCTAGCTACTGAACCAACACAGTTAAGAATACAGTTTTTCAAATAAATAAAATCCACACTGTTTTCATTTAGTATTCAATTTAAAAAGAGTAGGGAGGAAGTAATTGGTAAGATCCAATCTGCGTAGCTTTTAGATTCACAATTCACACCATTGCTGGAGTCAAAGTTCACAGGAGCATGGTATTGATTTGCGGAAATCGGGAGTCTCCTCTGTCAGTTCCGTCCTCGACCTCGTTCCCACACACCGGGCTGTAGATTGGGGAGCAGTGACCCTTAGCACGGAGATTTATTTATCGAGAGTGGCAAGGAGTAGGGTTAGACAGTTAGTCTGATAGTAACACTACTAGATTGCTGTCAAATCCATTGAAATCCACCATCACCGGATTAGATCAGATTGATACTACCGGCGAAAATGGGTTTAAACTGCAGTAGCCTCAATGACTTAGAAACGAACGAGTACCTTTTAAGATTCTGTGGTCCGGAAATAGTGTCCCCGAATGACCCCATCTGGAATAAGCTGTTTTCGCACTCGATGCGACCCATTTTTACCAAGTGAGATTGATTATATTTTAGAAACTTCTCTCACGGTTGGTTAATGTTGATATCACTTTTTTAATGTTTCAGAGATGACAGCTTTCTTCTCGATACATCCGTGGAGAACTTGAAGAATAGCCTTTTAGTCAACAATGTTACTACGAAGAACTTCACTTCATTGGTGAAAGTGTTCACCCTCCGGGCTAACGAGCTCAAGTCATCCGTCCAAACTGGAGAGTAAGTCATCTCATTTATGTATCAAAATTTTCGAACAATTAGTGTGAATATTTATTAGTTAATTATTCTACTCTTTTTCCAGTACTATGTTCATTTGGCAGGCGTATAATGCCTTGTTCATACTTCGTAATATTTGTAAGTATTTCGTCGAGACGATGGATGACGAGAGCTTCGTTAAGCAGTTTGAAACGATTGAATCCCGTGAGTGCAGGTTTTATGAGAACAATTACGATTTTATTTATAAACCTTGATTAGGATTTTGATTTATTGTGCAGGGGATAGCGAAGATGATACGGATGGGGCCGTAGTACTAGAAGAAGGAGATGCGTTGGAACTTCTCATGGAAACATTAGTGAAGATTATAATTGAGCTTCCAGTGCAAAGTAACACATACGTTCTTCATCTTGAAGTTGTGAATACCCTTATTGTTCTGCTGTCTGCTCAAATGTTCTGGTCAAAACCGGCGTACAAGATTTCTCCATTCAAGTATGCTAAGATTTTATTTGTCCAAGTTGTAAGGTGGGGGACATTTTATTAAATCAAATGTTTCGATTTCAGAGTGATAATGAAAGGAAATCCTGCTTCCTTAGCACCACAGCTTGCACAAGCTCTCCTCAGAAATTATGCTGAACAGCAAGAGCCTCCTTATTCAATTTGGCACAATGATGAGACTGGAAGTATCGTAATTGGAGTAGCTAGTAAGTGTTCGAGAATTATTTCCTTACACTTTATTATTACATCTTTTTGGGTCGGGTATTGAACTTATGAAATTGTTAGGTGGCTTATGGAATATGTTAAGAAAAGGTGTAGGCCTAGCAAAGTCGAATGATATCCTGGATGGATTAAAGAAACACAACCTTCCAAATCAGTGCGTTTATTTACTCTTAATTCTAATTAATCACTGCACCACGGGGGGAGGTGGAAATACAGTTAATCCTTATCGAGAAGCAATGATTACATTTGGAAATGATGCAGGTAAAGGAGAGAAGCCAACTTTGAAATCTTCTGTCTTGAACCTAAAAATGCGGGATACATTCTTTAATATATGTATTTTTCGCAGCCACTGGAGATGATGGATTAACAATAGAAGCCCCTTTGTTTAAAATTAGCTATCTTAAACTATACGAGACCGTTTGTGAAAAGATGAGTAGTGATGAGACAACACTTTTGTTGTACTTCCTCATTCATCGTAATAGTGCTTTCAAGTCGTACATCATGGCTCGTTCTGATATCGAGCTGTTGGTAGGGATAATTTCTTGTATTGCTTTGTTCAATTGGTGGGAAAGGTAATTGAAATTGAAACTTTGATTTATGCTCTTCAGGTTATGCCGATTTTGAAGACATTATACAACGCACCGACGAGTACGTCCTACCATATTTATATGAGCCTCATCGTTATGTTAATCCTTAGTGAAGATCAACTATTTAACCAGCAAGTGCATGATATTGTAAGTGAAGCTGTTTAACCTACTTCATAGTTATCGTTATATAAGAGTAGGACTTATCGTCTCCTTTTTTTAGATTCTTAAGACTGTGTCTTGGTACACTGACAGGAAAATCAGTGATATAAGCCTTGGTGGATTGATTATTCTGGTCATAATTCGGACGATTCAGTACAACATTTTGAAAATGAGAGATAAATATCTGCATACCAATTGTTTAGCTGCTTTAGCAAATATGTCGTCCAAGTTTAGATGCCTACATCCGTACGTAACACAACGACTCATCAGTGTATTTGAAACCTTAGCGAAGCGTCATTTAAAACTTATCGACCGACTTGAAGAACTATCCACCGTAGATAACAGTAAAGCGGGATCAGAAAAAGCCAGTGAAACGGTACTTTTTTTTATTCATCTAGTTCGTATTTAACTTTGATCGTTTCATATATTTTATGCTATAACTATAATTTTATAAATGTGATATGACAAATGCAGATTCAGGATATCAACGTGTTGGAAGAAGTGATAAGAATGCTACTTGAGATTTTAAATTCCGTGTTAACACATCAGCTTCCACAAAATCGACATTTGTTGTACACACTGCTGTACAAAAAAGACGTCTTCGACTCCTTCAGAGACTATGATGCAACGCAGGATTTGGTCTACAATCTAGACATTGTAATTTATATTACGTTTTAAACTATCGAGATGGACAGAATGAGAAATCATTAACTATCATTTTTTTCTTTTAAGGTTATCCAATATTTCACGAAGAGATTGGGACCAGAAAGCAGTGAGCTTAGTGTTTCTGAAGTAATGGAGCGGATCGAAGATGGAGTACTTCATTGGTCACCCGACATACTTCGTGTATGTTTAAATATGTTTAATTAATTTCAAAATGAGTATTCAATATTTTAAATTGCCATTGTATGAATCAACATGCATATTAATATTTTTAGAAATTTCCGGATCTAAAATTCCGGTATGTGGAAGAAGAGCAGCCTGAAAACTTCTTCATCCCTTACGTTTGGTCTCTTGTTTATAGAAATTCTGGTCTTTATTGGTCCGAAGTTCAGCTAAATCTATTCAGCCTGGATGGTGAATACTGTGTTTAAAGACGGTCATTAATAGCCATTATGAGGTTGTGAGTAATAGAAATACAAAATGGGAGTTGGCAAATATTTTAGTATTGTGTGGTTTGTATTACGAATGAGTTTCCAAAAAGTATTCCCAGAGTAATTATATTGAGAGTTCTTATGATTTCGACAGATCTTAAAACAACGAACCCGTAAGACCCTTACCCAAATAATTTACCTTATAAATACCCGATATAAATTATCCGTAATAAATCGTATCCAAATTGCAACAATTTTTATCGTGAAACAAGCAAATTAAAATAGGTATGCATATATGGAACTCGTCAAAGCACGTGTTAAGAGAGAGAATCTGGCGTCCAGTATTCACTGCTGCTAGAATGTTATACCTATGTATTTTACGTATGGAACTGCGGAAACACGTCACTCGTGGTGTGCAGTTTTTATGGGAGATATAGATATTATTGCCTTTTTTTTATCGGTAGAAATCATTGATGAACAACACTATGAGGGTTTGACCTTTTGACTAAAATCAATTTCACCCTCATACGATCGAGGCTGAGCTGAAAAAGTCCAATCCAAACTATACGAAATAATAAAATCATACTGACCAATGCTTTCTACAAGTTATTTTTTGACTGCTATGCGGTTTTCTAAACTTTGCAAATCGATGTAAAATTATTTTATGAAAAAAAAAACAAATGTTTTAAAAATCAGCATAATAATTCATTTCAATTTAGTTTTTTTCGGCTTTATTCAGATCTTATTTGTATATTTTCAGCGATATTCAAAAACGGACGTCAATATTACATAGGTATATATTTATATCGTTTTTCTAAATTCGGGTAAACGTAAAAGTTAAGCGAAGAGTTAGGCTAGACATACTCTCATTGTCAGTGTTAACTCTACTCGTATTTCAATCTATTTTTCATGATTACAAAGATGCGATTTTCTGGGGAAACGGTTATGAAAAGTTGTTATACTGACATAAGTCAACTCTCGATTCAACAGAAGGAACAATAAATACGGTTTACACTAAATAATTAAGAGTTAAAGCAATTTACATTTAGCGACTTCAAATAACCAGAAACAAATATTTTCTACCTACCGTTCCTCTATTTTTTTTAAACCTGCTTAGATCTTAGGAGAACGAATGGAAATAACACGGAGTTCGGTAGTTTTACAGGGGAAATTCGATCCCTTGTTCATTAGTATAATCTAGAGTTATGGAAATAAATTGCTGAATCTTAGTCTAAACAAGATGCATTCATAAACTTAAAATCGTCAGTTAACGAGTGAAGATCATATAAAAAATGCATCTCATTTTTCAGCGATTGTATATCACTCATATAAATAGCACTCACCGGAACTACAAGATTTGGTCTTCCGTTCTCCAGCCCTTTAGATCATTATAAACGGGTTTACGTGTAAAAACAAGCCTATGTATAATCTCAGTTATTAAAATAACATTAAATATTGATTATCATTCAAATTACGCATTATGTACAATTATATATATTTCGTGAGCTAAATCACAGTGGAACGGTTCTGTTCTGAACTGAGTTCGACTATGTCCCTCACATATACATAAACGGTGACAATTACAGGGAAGGACAACCGAAACCAGAAGTACGACATTGAAAAACATACGCGTATAGAAACTTATAGTCTGATGTATCACTCGAGAAACAGTAAGTCATAGGGTTAAAAGAATATTCTGTTATATATCAGCAGCATGATGAAATGTATAGGCTCAAAAAAATCTGCTACAAAAAGTATTTATCCGCAGTATACGGAATAGTAATCACTGAAATCTGATAAAGTCACGAAAACAAATAACCAAGTCAATTGTAATAAGAAAATAGACTAGAATAAAAAAAAGATTAAGTGTACAGGAAGATTTCAATTTCTTGTCGACCTAGCATGTAATTTTGGATCAACTCTTGTTTTTGTTTCTGAGAGTCGTTTTGAAGATTACGAAATGTTTTTGAATGTTAATAGCATTGTACTTGTTCACGGTTCATTAAGGGTACCCATAAGTCAAGGAGTAACAGAAGATGACAAAGCCTTTAAATTCCTTTCACAAGCATAACTGAAGTGCCTGATTTGAACACTGCCATGTCGCAGGATAAGGCTGTCAAACTGCTTCGAAATTAGTACGACTAAAACACCTCTAATGATTAAAAACGTGAAGTTGAGAAATTCTTAAACTTAGTTTAGCTCATAGTATGACACAACATCTACAGTACCGTTGCCTTGATCCTCCAACTGGAGGTGGAGGAGTCATTGGAGCAAAATACGCATGGACCTTGATGTTTGGTAAATGATTCTGCAATATGATTAAATCTATAAGTTAAAAGTTACTGTGTGTAAAAATAAAATAAATCCTGATATTTTATTTACCCGGAGTCGGCGGATTCCGGCCCGTGTAATAAGTTGACAGTCATATAATTCAATTTTTTGCAGATTATGACATGATACTAGGTGTTCCAAGGAGGCATCCGTGATCAAAGGACAATTATCCAGCTCTAAAATTGTTAAATGCTCCGCTGAGCAAGGTGCCATTCCTAGCTGCCGTATACCATCATCGGTTATCAGTTCACAATGGGACAGCGTCTAGAGATCAACACATCAGTTAAATATGACTATATAAAGCAGACTATGCAAAGCTCAATTTTTATGAGTTCATTATTTGATCAACCAAATGAACGATTTTAGAAATGACGTAAAACTCATACCAACTGCTCTAGACGGGGACATCCTCCCGCGAGATAAGTCAATGTGCTGTCAGTAATTAGAACACAGTCTTCTAGATCCATTTTTTCCAAATAGTGACAGTTCTGTATTTGAAATAAATTTTGAGCAAGTTATTCTTTTAAACAAGTTAAAATTGTAAATATTATTACCCTGGCTAAAGCTTGAAATCCACCGTCGGTAAACTGTGAGCATCCAGCTGCCTCTAATGTACTCAGTTTGTGACAATGCTGGGCTAATGCCATTAGTGATGTATCTGTAAGATTAGAACAACCTGCCACACACAGATAATGGATATTTTGACAGCTTTGGGCTAACTTCTGAACGGCTTCGTCGGTTAGGGCCTTGAAATTTTTTTTTCGAAAACAATTTTTCAAACAAATCATTTATAAATACGTCTATGGCATTAATTAATTTACTTACTGCAGCAAAATTAAAATTCAGTACTTCCAGCAGAGGACAATACATAGCTAAGTGCATCACTGACTCATTGTCGACAAAAGATCTGCCTTTGGCGATAAAACTTCGTAGTTTGGTGCAACCACGTGCCAGTGCATGTACCCCTGTTTGAAGATAAATTGAAGATAAGGAAAAAATTTCTTGATATTTTCGCCATAACCAATCAGATACTTTACTAAATCAATTTAAGTAAAGATATAATTTATTTCCTTGCCTTTCTCTGTGATATTATCACACCAAGAAATGTTGATATGGTTGAGATTAGGACAACCATCCGCTAGAGCTTTCAAAGACTCATCCGTTATATTTGAGCAAGATGCTAACTCCAGTCGCTGCAACTTTCGACCGTTTCGACTTAAGCCGATGCACGTCCTGGAAACAAAACAAAATACGAGAGGTGTAAGAGAGCCTTTTTTTGTTAACGATGACGTTAACTGTGAAAACATACGCGTCCGTTATTTGTTTGCACTCTTCCAGATTCAGCTCCTCGATGTTGTGGCACTGCTGTGAAAATGTTTTTAGAGCACTGTCCCCAACTGATTGACATCCTCGCAAACTTAATTTTTTCAGGAACCCCCCAGATCTTTTTGCCATGTTTTCGACAACTGGTCCCTGTCGCAAGCACAATATTCCAATTATTTATTTCTGCATAGACATAGCCATTCATCAGAATATTTATTAGCAAACACATGAACGATTCTTAAATTTCCCAATTCTGGCAAACACTTGATATATTTAGAATATTATCTACACACATTTGTTGGTAATAAAATGAAAAAACTATAGGAAACTAGACTTTATATTATCATTGATGTTCAGCCTCATTAAACAAGTTGCAGAGTATTGTCATTCAATCAATTACAGAGAAAAGCATTTCTTGGAATAAATTTGTAATATAAAACCATGGGAAACCAATCCCTTGACAGTTTTATCGAGTACATAGAACACAGAATACCTAGATTTATGCACCATTGGATACTTTGAGCTCTTAAATAAAACAGATCGATATTTTCATCTAGATTCAGATTGTTGGGAAATTCGTAACAAGCCTTCGCTCATTATTTTTATACTGTTCTGCATAACACGCCATTGACGCCATACGACAGTACATTCGAATTCATTCGATTGACAATCTCAGACTTTCTGTCAATTTAAAATCCAAATTTAGCTCAGCAAGCAGTCAGATGTAATGTGTGCATGGACATCAATTCCTCTAAAGTCCAGAAGTCAAGTTCAATTCTAACTCTTTGTCCATCATTATTATTATGCATAATTAGAATCAGCCATAGAGGATATGATCCAATATTTACTATTTATTCTCCTCAAACGTACAGATACTCAGGAAAAGGCACTCAGGAATAGGCACCAAACCATTATCTTCCATCACGCGAATGCCTAGCTCAATAATTGGTTCACCGAGTAGCCAGAAATCCGGACATGTTTTGCATGATTCGATGAACGAAATGTTACCTTATGGTCAGCGAACTCAAGCTATCAACATCGTTGGCATACATGAGTGGAAGTAACCGCTGTGTATCCATTCAATGAAAAGGAAAAGGCAAGCACAAATCTGGCAGGGCTTAATGGATGGATTACGTAAACAATGATGGTTACTCTTCACTTAAGGCTCGAGATTTTATGTCCGGAAAACCTATAAAAAACTCTAATGCTCAACTCTAAACAAATGCAACAAAAAGGCCAACCCTAAGCGAGAATTACTGAAATAGATCGTCCGATAGCCGATGCCAAACGTCTAAAATAATGCTGATATAGAATAATGAATCGTTACATTACTTTTCTCACCAAGAGCTTGGAATTAATCTAAACTAAATAACCCAAACGACGGAAAATACGACCCGAGAAACCGCAATTATTTAATGACAACTGACAAGGCTATTATAGATTTCAATGTCTGCAGTTAATTACGATTCTCATAGTCCGTAGTCATGCATATAAATAAGAAATTAAACCTTCCAGAAAACCACAAGGGGTATGAGATGAGATAGATGCAGTCTTGTGGATGAGCAAGTGTACTTAAGCACTATCACAGGACTATTCTCAAGTTTAACTGATAACCTTGGCAATGTTAAATGTTGGGTTCAAAACTTAAAGTTCAATGTCTCCCAACTTTATGATCTTACCGAGATATCCCTCTGGAAGTTAAATAGATCGATTTTCTGCCAATTGCTGCCGTCAAGAGCTAGGAGATTCCATGCTTTCGAAACTTGGGCACATCTGCACAGCGAGATGATGTCCAAGAATGAGAAAATCCGCAAAAGTAGCTCCTTTGGCAGTTTTTGATTTATTAGTCCTTCGTCCTCCATACATGCCCGGGTTTTCTGTATGAAAGAAAGGTTTATGAAATGTATATAAATATAGCCCCAGCTGGACTTATCAACTCTTATCAACTATAGAACAGAAAACCAAACGGAACTGAAAGATGAAAGTTCTTACCTGGACGTTATATTGTGAATGTTTCATTGATTCATTAACTCTCAGTCTGACCTCTGTAATTCCTATGTGACCCCCTGCTCCGCTCCACCATCAATAATCACGAGACAATCCTACTCTGATTGCACTGGGTAATCTTGATCCTTACCACAAAAGCTCCACCAGTTGACAGTTGAGACTAAGACTAAGTAGAGGATATCCGAATGCGATGGGAAATGAAGGAGAGCGCAAAGCTACCCGGACGGACTAGATTGAAGTAACTCGGAGTTAAGTACAAAACGACGAATCCTCTCTAAACATTAAAAAAGGCCTGGACTCCCCACATTATTTTCCATTCTCCACTGGTGCACTGACAATTTGGACATTCTACTGAACAGCTGAGCAGAGGGGATATTCGGACCGGAGGTGGAAATCAGATATTAGGCGAAGAACAAAGAGGTCCACTTTGCTTATCCCTTTAAAAACAACTCGTTCTTCATACACTCTGAGATGACAAGGAATCCCAAAAGCTCCTCCCCAACTCACAACAAAGCACAAAGAAAGTAAACAATGAACTTTGCGACTACCTCAGTCAAACAATGCCCACACAATGGCAATTGGCTATGATGATCTTCGGACAAGATTACAAAGAAAGGAGGAAAGTGATTATAACCCTGACTGAAAAAATGAGTCTTGATTCTTGGAGAAGGAGTAGCTTGTTATATATGTAGTGTATAGGTAGTAAAACTGGTGGTGGTGGTAGTTTTTGGGGATATGATAAGAGCGAGTGGTTATCCCACCAGGGCTTTCTCGTCACCTATATCAACTCCTGGCTAATTGTCCTTGGCATTGGGAGACATTCTTGTTGATGGTCCACAGTGGACATGGATTGTCAAGTAGAAGGGGAAAAAAGTCTCTGGTTTTTGTTTTGGTTTGAAAGGATCTTTTCGACCAAGTCCGCTTCTGGGAATGAGACGGAGTTGCGTGTCATCTGATTCATACACTTTCTACCCTCAATTTCGGAGTGACTACCCGGGCGACATCCACCTCCACTTTTGTCATTTCTTATTGCCCCGGGAAATAATTTGATTGTTGGAGGGAACGGGGCAGCCAATGAAAATCAGAAGGAGACTGGACGGGAAGAAACTCAGTCGAGTGCACTCTTCTCAAAAGTCAAAAGATTTTCTCCTCCTCTCACTTTTCTTGGTCTTGCTGGTCGAGAAGGTTGTCATTTTTATTTCAAGTTGAAATTTTATTTATTTTATACGTATTTTTTTAAAGTATTTCAAGGACGGAAGTTGAAGGTGCAAGTGTTTCAAACTGTTTGTGATTATTAGCTCAAGACGTTGATCAGTTGTCGGTGCTGGTAAAGTGGTAAGTAATGAATTCGAATATTAATCAAAAAACCATTTTTTTTTGGCTGGGCATGATGAAGGCCGAAGGGACCGCATGGCACTGGGGCAATGAGTCACATAATGGCCGAGTGGACTCTTTGAAGTTTCACAGAAAAGCTTCAAGAGTGACATGACTGTGATTAAGAGGTGATTGACTTGACATTATCATTAAGGGCTCACTCCCTTACTGAACACCGTACAACTCCCACTTACCGTTCACCCTACATTTTTTAAACCTAGCAATGAGTGAAAATATCTTATTTAATTTTCAAAATATTTAGAGTTTTTTTTTTAAATAATTTTGTTTTTTTTTGGTTTCAAAAATTTAAAAAAAATAGTTTTGAAGTTTCTAAAATTATTTTTCAATTCCGAGAATTATTTCAAAAATATTTTTAAATTTCAAATGTTTCCGTTACCAAAATTATTTTGATGGTGAATGGCATAATTAATTATTTTGAAATAATTTTAAAGTTGCCAAAATTATTTTTTAAATATTGGCATGGCACATGGTGTGGTATGGTATGCGATTTTCCACATTTCCCCTTGGTTTAAAGCATTCACTGTTTGGGTATGAAATGAAAGGCCGGGCATATTTTGACAGGGCACGGGCATTATCTAACGGTTAGATTCTAACCGTAAACATAAGTATCTTAACCTAAGAAATTAAACGCAGAGACGCTTTAAGATTGACAGTAAACCTTGTTTTTCACCCATGCACATGCAGTTATTATGTAGTTATCATATTTTAAAATAATTTAAAAAATAATAATCTTCAATTTTAAATCTCAATTCAAGTTTGAAGGCCTGCACATTATGGAGATGATAACGAATGAGATGGTACTAGTCACTATTAAGGCTCCCGAGATCGGACAAGAAGAGAAGAAAAATAATGAACTCGGTGTCGAACTGAAGCGAAAATGGAGACGAAAACCGGCCAAAGATCCATCTGAACCTCGGTGTTCCTTCTGGATTGTGGGCAAAAATCGCCATTGTCGACTAATACCGATGAGGCAAAGCACATTTTGTGCAGAGCACTTTCCTGCTGATGGAATCTTGCCTCCTTTTATTACCAAGGATGGAGAAAAAATCGAAAGACGACGGGAGGAGTGCCCATTTGGAAAACAGTTGAGTAATTTTCATATTTTATGTTTAGACTTAAATCGGATTATCTTACTCGACTCGACCGTGACGTGACAACTTCACGGTCATCAGGATTACTGTATGTTAATTTATATGATTTTGTATTGCAGCACATTCTTCAGTGATCAGCGAGAGGCTCATTTTGAAAAATGTAATGAAAAGCCTCGTCCATTACCGGAGTATGTTCAATCAGACATAAACGTAATCGATTGCGTGCAATTGAAAGTTCATAAAAATGAAGTTTTAACTCCAGCTGAGCTGGGGTGGAAAGAATACTCTTATGACTTGCCGGATGCCGAGTATAGTGACTTGATAAGAGATATTATAAGTATCCGAAAACGAGATGTAACAACAATGAGGGAGAGGTTTGGAGCCCATCCAATAGTGGGTTGCAAATTAGTAAGATCCGACATTGGCCATGATGCAGCCCGGCATCTAGCTCAAATTGGATCAATAATTAAAATTTTAGAAGACGACGGCCTTCTAAAAGATGGGACTTGCTTTGTGGAGTTCGGATCTGGCAGAGGTACAATTAGTAAAATTGCGTTGTCTAAAAAGTAAGACTTTGGAATATATTTCTGATTTATAATTTTATAGGCACACTAACGTACTACATCGGTCTCGCCGTCTTAAAACTTGGGCTCCAAGGATGTAGCTTTGTGCTAGTCGATTTGACCAGTCCTCGTCACAAGCAAGATAACAAATTGAAGGATACCGGTCTGAAAATATACCGTGTTCGAGCAGACATACGGGATATTGTTCTCTCGGACTTGCCGGGTGTGAAATCTAGCGAGACCAAACATGTTGTTGGTGTTGCCAAGCACCTATGCGGGGAAGCTACAGGTTGGAACTAAACTTATCTTAAACTTTAATCTTTGCAAAAAGCTGGCACGTCTGAAATATTTCTTCAAGGAATAACTTTCGATTTTTTTGTTACAGACTTGGCACTGTTTTGTCTCTTCAACAAAGCCAATCCCATTTTAGATAATGTGGCAGGGGCCGTAATGGCTACGTGTTGTCACCATAGGTGTGGTAATGAAACGTTTGTAGGCCGTGAGTTTGTGAAGGTAAGTTCTTATTTGCTCATTAAATTTCATATTTTGTAAACGGTTAAGACTCTTAAAACCCTGTCCTTTCAGAGAAAGTTCCCTCCTTGCAGTTTTCCTGTCCTAGCCAGAGTTGGGGCCTGGGGAACAGATGGTGATACAAAATCCCAAATTGATACCGATCGGCCTATCAAAGATGAACACACGCTGTAGGTTTTGTAATTTTTGTATTTTATTACAAATTGGGTCATTAACGATAAAAGTGTGTTATGGTTTTCAGTTTTTACAAGCTTTTGAAGAAAAGCATTCCGGATCTGTACTCTAGAAATCGCATAGGAATTTTCGTCAAAGAAACTCTGGATTTTGGACGGGCCAAGTTCGTTGAAACTGAAAGCGGGGATAAATTCTATGCCGAATGTGTCAAATACGTGGATTTGAATACCACGCTCGAAAACACAGCAATCGTAGTAACCCGTCCGAATAGTCAAAAAAAGGTTCTTCGCCTTAAACAGGAAGAAGAGCTCAGATCATGGATGGCTGGCTTCAAAGAGATACTTCGATCCCATGGATTGCCAGCAGGATTAAACAGAGTGTTTTGATTCATGATAGCTTGGTTATCATTGTTTTAGTTATTTTCTGGGAGAGTTGTAAGTGTATTCTGGTCGGGTCAATCAAGGCAATCTTTTTGTATTAAATAAACCCGTTTATTTTGAAAACTTTTTAAATGATTTTTTGGTTATAATATGAAGTTTTTTTTTAAAAATAACGTATTGCAGCTTCAGGTATGTAATGTAGCATGTATAAAATAACATGCACCTCCCGACAAAGAATTGATTTAGCTTAAGAACACTAACTTTATCTGTTACTACTGTAAACGGAATTCAAGACTGAACTACGAAAGACCAAGTATTTTATAATTTAATTAGAAAAATTGATACTTTGAAAATTAATTCCTTCTGCTCGAAATATCTGTAAAATTCATTCTTCATCATCTTCGTCTGTCATGTTACTATCCTCATAGCCATCATTGTCTGTCTCGATTTCTTGCTCGTGAGATGCAACATTAGGGCGATTACTAGTAAGTTCATCACTCTCATCTTCGTCCTGTTCAAGAAACAAAAAGATTTTTTCAGAATCCTCATTCACTTTAGGCAGTTTTACGAAATGCAATATAGAAAGACAAACGGCTTAACCTCCGGCATAGATTTGTATCTAGGGTACCCACAAACAAAGCATTCGATTCTGCCGGTCCCGTCATAATTATTAGGTGAACAATAGCAGGTCTGACAGTCGGCAGGTTGAGCTGTTTGTACGACTCGTCGACTGAAGACGGTGGTAAATAATTTAACAACGTCCTCGCGTCGATTTTGCAGCTTTTTACCGATGAAAACCGTTCCTGTAAAATATATATTTTTTAACCATCATTTCCGTTCATGTTTCTAAATTTTTGAAACGTGATGGCAATGAAATTATTGAGCTGATTCTACAAGCTTCCTACTATTGGACCTGACCCCTTAACGGGCGACTTCAGCAATTTCAATTCTCAACTCACTAAATATCAGAGCCCGTACCATAAGTCTTTCAATTTCAAAAGTCTCATTCTTGAAAAGGTGAAACATTTCACTTATCATCCAAATCCCCTGGAAATAAGATTATTATCCTTCAAGAGCCGGAAAAAACGTTATTATAATATTTTATTCAGTTAGTGACACCATCTTAATGTCAAGCCAATGGTAAAAGTTTTCCTTTCTGTCAATATGCTAGCCTGGAGGAGAGCTAGTACTACTAACTATGTATTTCAATACACTTCCCTGCATCCAAAGGGAATTGAGTCTTCAGAGTCATGACTCTTCGAGCCTGAGAAGAAGAAATTCGAGGAATTTTTCGAATCAAATCCCTGACTATTCGGAATCGAATAAGTTTGGCAGTAATTCCAATCTTTCGTGTAATAGCATTCTCAAGAAATGGAACAGGTACTGGAATTTCAATACGACCTCTACTTACCGTTCGTCTGCAGAGCTAAGGGTGTACAGTAGCCAAGGACGCTCCGTGGGATCCTTACTTGACGTCGAGCATTGGCATCTCCTTTTAATTCATTCTTTGTTCCATCTGATTTCGTAAAAGCCAAGTCGCTATCCATTCCTAAAAAGATTTGAAACGATATCGATATGATAAGTTTTACAGGAGAAAGTGTTCAGAGTCTAAAATGTTCAATACACACGACCTTCCTCCAACGCTTTTTAGTTCAAAGTAGGTTACAAACAATGTCTAAGACGTGCAGAAATCCAAGCCTTATTGCTTCATGAAAAAATAAGGGAAATCGAAAATACTTGGATGTTTGCTATTTCCAGACCATTTCCACCGATTTCGACAGCATGGACGGGAAAGGTTTTGCCTCTGCTGGTGAAAAACAATTTAAGCTGAAAAAATTACCAAAGAATCTCTTTGCAAGATTTTTGTCTTCTATATCCACATTGTCGTTCATTAAGATGTGAAGAGTAGCATCCTGCTCTAACATGGCATAGTGGATGTCAGAAAAATCCACCTGAAATTCAGAGCACAGTAAGCACCCCATGTAATCATTCGGTTTTCAGAACTTTGCCATATTATTTTGAACAGATTAGATCGGAGGAACGAACGGTCATATGCTGAGGCTGACATGAGCTACATGGAAATAAGATGAACGTCTTGCTGACTCCTGGTCGGAAATTTAGTTTCTGAAGAGCGTACGAGATTCCATTAAAGATGTCTTGACTTCCATTCCCTAAAAACAAGTATGAAACTCCTCATTTCCACATTGCCAGAAATAACTGAGACTTTGCTTGTGAGAAATGATTCGAAACCTGTGGGTAGACTAGCAAGATACTTTCCAATCCCTTCAGCGGTTGTGAAAACTTTATTTTTTTGCATAATCGGATGTGGCTTGTTGTAAACTCCATCACCTCCAAATAGAACGGCTCCATATCTGCAGATTCATTAATTCACATAGATTAGCATTATAAGAAGTTAGAATGGTAATTTGAAAGAACTGCTGATAAATCTAACATGTAAAGCCCAACCTGTTTTGTTTGAAGTTATTTCTCTCCAACTCCTCCTCAAGACTTTTTACCAAAATGTCGATTTTCCTTCTCGTCCGAAGTGCCCGATTACAATCTTTGGCTTCGACAATAAAGACCACGTCGGTAGAACGGAAGGTGGGACTCCCGGCGGGTGGGGAACTGATCACTTTCATCTCCCGATCAATCATTTCTTCCCCATTCATATCGCACCTGGATTTTCATACACACCCCCATATTATACACATCTTATCACTTTCCCAGCCCCTCAAAGGCTGAAATAAATATCCCTTTCTCAAGGAAACTCGGCTCTACAAACTCCCTCCTCTTGTACACAGTTAATGAGGGAGATTAGGTGACACCCAACCCTTCGTGAGAGAATATATTCATGAGATCTGAGGGATAAGTTTATAGAGGGTTTGGCTTTCTCCCCCAACTCTCTCTTTTCTGTCGAGATTTGAAAGAGCTTATTAAGCCACTCACAACCTCATCAAATCTTTGAAAGCTCAAATTGTTCCTTACAAAAACAAAATTATTCTACTGGAATTTCAGACTGTGGTCACATACCTTCCAAGCTCATCATGGAGTACCCGGCACTTTAAAATCCAAGCTGATAAGGCTGAAGAACTTACTTGATGCATTGCGAAGGGCTTTGAAGGAGAACCCCTTTGGTCTTGCAGGTAGAAACGTAAGCCATGGCGGATGTGCAAACAGACCCTGGAGAACTTCCAGAAGAGGAACCATCACCACCAGACCTCAAGCAAATCTCCAGGTAAGGATCCGGTTTGACCTGTTAACGTATTCCGTTCACTTGTCAACTTGGCCCGATATTTTTTGTATAGTTTGCGTACAAGGACTAAAAATGGGGACTCTAGTACTACAGATAATCTTAGTTTATGAGGGGGATGAATATGGGAACGTACAAGGGGGATTGGATTTTCATAAATTCCTAATTTCCACCTCCCAATTCCCGGATATCTTTCACTAAGCTGAGAATCGTGCTCATTTTTATAATTAGAGGAACATCCAAGAGAGACCTTCTAAGCTCGTTGTCCCCACTTGAAATTACGTGACGGAGTTGTGTAGGTACACACGAAGACTGAATAGAATTAGGTAGAGAAAAAGATTTGGATTGGGACACACAAGGCTCAGAGACTTGGGGGTCCATAAAAATATCTACGTGTCCTTGCTCCACAATCTCATGTAATTCGAAGATTATTATGTCAGATTTCCGAAAAATCCTGTGATTAATTTTTATAAAAGGGACCAAGGCTTTATGAGTCCGAGAAATGGTAAGAATACAAACATTGTCAAGCTCGTGGAGCTCGTAAATAGAGAGGATAGCTGGCTGAGATTAGATCACGCATCTTAAAGCTAACTTCTAGCCATGGATGTTTAGATGAGGATGTGTGACAGGGTGAAAAAAATGGGTAGAAAAAAAGTTCAATAAAATGAGAAAAAAGTGAAGGAGGTGATAAAAACGGTAGTAGGACGGGTAGTTAATGGGAGAAATGATATTTTTTTGTCTTCTGGTCAACTCACGGAAGCAAAACAGGGCTGGAGTGAAGACATCTTGTTACGGAAAAGTTTGTGGCACGTGTGCACAATTTTAGACGAGTTTGAATCCACTGCCTTGGACTCCTCTTCACTACTTCCCTCTAACTGTGTGGATATCTCGTTAGTATAAGTTGAGCAGCTTTCACCGCCATCATTGTCATCAACCAACTGCCAGGACTTGACCATGTCCCCAATGCTCTTGGCCATCTTTCCATTCGTTAGTTTGAGGTCGGATGCCGGCTCTTCGTCCATTGTGCCAAGTAAGCCGGCCGTCTTCCGCGAATACCACCCTGAAATCAGCCCATACGGAAATTGTAGCTAAGCGGTAGGAAATACTTGCTTTTGGGGTTGATAACTTTTGATAAGATCGCAAGGGGTTTGTAGGAAGATTTTTTTTAGATAGATAAGATTAAGACTCACCTGAGACCCAGAATTGGCAGATTCGGTACACCATATTGCACGAGACTGACAAGCCTTTGGAACTCTCCACGACCAGAATGTCCCCGTCTCTGAATCCATGAAGATTCTGCATTTGAACCGGGAGGTTGACAATCTGCTCCGGGCTACGCTTTGGGTCTATCAGTCCCTGTAAATATTAAATACCCGGTTTGATTTAAAGTCTCTGGATAGGTTTTATTAATTTTAACTCTCGTCGTTTAAATCAAGTGAGGTTCAAAATGACTCT
This sequence comes from Agrenia bidenticulata, assembly GCA_034694785.1. Taxonomy (NCBI): domain Eukaryota; kingdom Metazoa; phylum Arthropoda; class Collembola; order Entomobryomorpha; family Isotomidae; genus Agrenia; species Agrenia bidenticulata. The sequence continues at coordinate 34,720 of JAQFYM010000056.1, forward strand.
GGCTTATGGTCTGTGCGTCCCTATCCATCTGGACTAAAGTGTAGTTAAGACGCCCGTCATGTTCAGCCCTGGAAAGGAGCTTCTTTCTCCCTAAGCCCTGCCAGAGTATTTATCTCTTGAGCCCTTGGTATGAAGTGCCTGTGCTCTTTAGTCAGAGTGACAGTTTCTGTCTATTAGGTAAATCGATTAGGTTAAATCTCCTTATAATAAGGTTCATCCACCAGTCATTCATGGCCCATCATAACATTCATCTTCCCTCATCCTACTTAAGACATAATGCAAATGTAGCCTTTTGAACACCACCACCCACCGCACCGAACCCGTCTGCCACTTATTCAGGGATGATGTCTTCCTTTTTGTTCCCTTGCTACTTGGAGATTGCATGCAACTTCGGGACCGGGGGCTTAGGGGAAGTGTCAGAACTCTACTGACATGACAGTTCGTCTTTCTTCATAAGTTCCTCATAGAGAGCCAAAAACTCCTCCTTTAAATAAGTAACTAAGTAACCTAATTACTTTGCCTAAGGTTCAACATAATCTCAGTTTCAACTATTAGCTTTAGCTAACTACTAGCGATGGAGAAAACATCTCAAGGAATAGATTTTAGTTCTCTCTCAATTTATTACTTCCTTCCCAGCTGGTTATTTTATTTTAATACAAACAACTCTGCATGTTAAACTCAAGGTAGTTTCAAGCACCGCATCTCATCGAACTAACGCCCCTAAATATAGGCCAACTCTTAGAAGCCCCTCCGGGCCAGTTAATAGAAAATTTTCAAACTCCTCCGCAAGTGTTAAAAATCAAAACCTTTGAGAATGTCGAGGAAATTTCAGCATTGGTTTCATGGCCGATTTTTATTCAGTGACCCCTTAAAAGCGTCTCTGATATCAAACGCCTTTTCAGAGTTTCTACTAATAAATAGCTCGGGCAGTATTATTTATTTCTGACTCATAAAGCGAGAGCAGAAGTCACTCCGTTCTCAAAATCTCGAATCCTTGAAAATATAATTATTACAAGCATCCTCATATGTCCTAGTTGAGACACCGTCCTACTTTCCGCAGCACAAGTGTCACGTTTACTTTCAATTTCCCAACCTCACTTTATATGATGCTGGCTGGATGTAAGTCAGGAAATATAGCAATTGACCAACATTAACATGCCAAAGTGATTCATACACGCTACAATCTCTTCATCCAGTTGGGAAGTGAGGGATAAATATGAAACTAGTACCACCACTTGCCTTTTAAATCAAAAGCGACTATTGGAATACAAGCCCTCATCACATCTACACGATGTACGTATATACAAGCCAAAGTGAATGACATTCGATGAGTGGGCACGTACAAATGTAATCCTGCAGTACAGCCCCATACCACATTCTCCATATATCCGGTGTGGGAATTTTTTGATACAAAGCTAGAAAAGGAAACTATACGGTCTGATAAGAACGCATGTAAATGCGAACGGGCATTCTAGAATACCTTGGCCAGGATTAGGTCCCATTCCATTTGCGGAGAGGTAACTAGGTCACCCATTACGATACAAGTGAACCCACACGGACTTTCCACAGGGCAATTCATCAACATTATTATGACTATAATATTAATTAACTTGTTACCATAAAACATTTACTACCTCACCGGCTCCCCACTTTGCATACTGATGTTGCCACCCTGAGACAGAGAGAGAGAGAGAGAGAGAGAGAGAGAGAGAGAGAGAGAGAAGAAGTGGAAGCAGTAGGTGATTTCTCAAAGACCACTTACATTTCGTTCCATGTCAATGACGAGAGTATTGTGTCCTACAGCCACCACAATGTTATACGACGGCTCAGCCCGGCCTGCAGACTCATTACTGTACTCGAGAGAAAGGGAGAATTTCAAATTCACAAGATCAGCAGCCAAGAGGTAGTGGCAAGATCCGGTGAAATTGTAGGCCAGGCCGTCAAAGGTGAAGAAATGTTCGGGTCCGACCAGCATTGCGTGACCTGTAAGTTCAAAACGTGTAGCTCAATGTACTTATCTGAGGTTACCTCCGTACACCTTGGATACGTTGAGTGTGCACGATCTGGCTGGAGAGAAAGTTCTTTGCCACCCATGAAATTTTAGTTTCTCCACATTGTACGAGATCTCGTATACATAAAGTCCCTTCATCATATCTCCCTTAGTGGCCATGGTGGGTAGTTTGCTAATGGAGAAAATTCCCAATACTCAATATCCTGACATCAGAAATAGGAAGGAGCTCTATCTGCAAGGATTGAGGAGTCGTTAGTTTATCTTCATCTTCCAGGCCAGAGTCCAGCGGTGGGAGCGTTTTTTTTCCTCTTCTTTTTCTTACGGGGCCATTCCAAGTTCTAAATCCTTAACTTATTACACACACACGGATTGATCCTTGTAAGTAACCGGGTGGGATGGATGGATGGGTGCATTTTCCCCCTTCCCATGCGTTCGCATAGATACAAGTCAAATCCAACATCCAACATCCCTTCCTGACCTCATAGTTAACTTAAGTTAAAAGAATCCTCCTTCCCAAGAAGGGAAAACTCACCGTCAAATGGAGGAAGCCAATTGAGAAGATTGCTGTCGGGTTTCACCTTGTAGTAGACATCCCAGAGTGAACCTTGGGATGATTGGAACAAATCCTGGAGCTTCATCATGTTCTGGTATTCCGGCAGTTTCTACAACGGAGAATGGATACAGAGACAGCCTTGTTACAGATAATGGACATGGGGAATGTTGCAAGTCTATAAACTACGTGGGGCTCACAATCCCTCGGCCGGCACATACCCACCCATACGGGCAGTAAAATCCACTCCGATCTCACGCACTAATTTCTACACTCATTTAATCTCTTAGAATTTAATGGTTTCATTCAATGTTTAATCGTTGGGCTAAGCGAGGCTTAATTCCTTTCATGTTCGTCTTAATCACAAGCAAGATCTGGAGTGGGCTTGTCCGATCCTTAAAACATGAGAACAAATCTTCCTCTGGATTATAAACATGCATTTTGTTGGTTATTTTTTAGGTACTGATTTGGAATCAGAATCTATTAGCCCGAATCGGTTAGCGGAAACAATGGGAGGATTCGCGTGCGGTCGACATCCCAAAAAAGACTATCCAAAATGGTATTAGTAAAAAAAAATCATGCATAATTTATCCAAAATTTTACAATGGACTATTACTGTGGGATAGTTTGAAAGCATCTGAAAAACTTTTACACTGCATAACTTCATAGCCCGAGCTAAGAGATCCGATTTTTCGGATCCAATTTTCGGTACATGAATCAATATAAAAATGTCCATAACTAAATCAATATAATACGCCCCTAGATGATTATTCTTTCAGATCGGTTCAATTGGGATGATTGATCCGATCATGTCCATCTTCAAACTCATCCATCATATTGACATACATTATCAACAGGTATGTAAAATGTCAAGTCAATCGCAAACTTTGAAGAGAGAGAGAGACGGACAGACAGACATATAGTGATCACATAAGCCTATGTTTGTGCTAAAACTGGTACCTTTTAAATACGCACCCAAATACTTTAAATAAATATTCTTATTGTATTTATAAAAAGTTTATAATAAAATCAAGCCTCCAGTTTTATTTAAATAAATTTTCAGAAACTATAAAAATCCCAGCAGCCTTCCTCCAAACATTTCACCCCTTTTTCAACTAGTTAGTATCATTTTACAAGTTTGTGAAAAGCAGTTGAGTCGTTAAATTTCCCAGCCTTCTCCCACAAACAGAGATGTTTACAAAAGAGGTAAAAAAAACCAGAGAGGAGGATTGCCAGTAGTAAGTACATGTAACTTCATTTACATTCCAAATCCATTGTCTACTTTCCTCGGATCTGTGAACATACATATAAATAGAAGAGTCTATAGCCAAGTTCCTTCGTCTAGGGCTTAAAGATGTAGAGATAGAGCGGATAGAGGGGAATTGGATGTGTAGTATATTTACTTGGGGCTTAAGCCAGTGTTTCAATCCTGTAGTGGCTCTATAGTAGCCATTTCCGTTTGTTTACGATAGACAATCACCTATTATGCAAATGAGTTGCGTAGTTTTACCTACTACTTGTGGCTGCCACTACTCCTGGCTCCTTCTTTTTCTTTCTCGAGACTTTGAGTTTTTGTGAATGGAGTCAAGTTAGGAGCACGAACTTCACATGAAGGACAGGGTACTATGTAGTTAGTGGGGGCATTTGGGCTCACTAGTTCACTACTCCTTAAAAGGGAGAAAGTTTGGGACTTTTTTTAAAATTCATCAAAGGTCATCAATTCTCTGGTAAGGAAAAGGAGGAGGAAGCTAATTTCAAGTAATTCAGTCCAAGGACATTGAATTTGAGACAGACTTCTAGGCCCGACTTGAGGCTCAGAGTTAAAAGGTTGTCAAGTCGTGAGGAGTTGGGAATGAGTATGGGTATTTATTCTTGGCAGGTAGGGTTGTTTATTTCCTTGGACTTTGATGAAAGAGCAAGGAGGACTGGGTTGACCAAATTACGGATTTATTTGAGCACGCTGCGTAGGGACCCTAGTCGTCGGTCTACGTGGACTAAAAGGGTGGTTATTGATTTTATGATAATGAGAGTTTTGAACGTTCTAACCTGGAAATCAGGAGTCTCATTAAAAGCAGCCCATGGCATGGGCAACTTCTGTTCCAGGCTGATGATCCCCTTATCAGCATCAAATATGAATTTCGTCTTGGCAGTTTGATGTTGAGCACCTGCTTGCAAAACCGTCTGAGAAAACAGGTCTCTCCCCCTGGTATAAAGGATTACGAAGATTTCCTGCAAACTTTCGTCCAAATTGGTGTATTCCACCAGCCAATTTATCTGATGAAGAAAAGGGGAGAAAAAACATGGAGTTAATGTTATGTACATATTACAAATTTACAAGTCCCACCCGTCAATTCACTCTCAATCACCAATCAATTGACATCCACTGTAAACATTCATTAAAACTCGGAGGTAACGAGCAAAGGAGCTCAGAGTGAGTGAGAGATTATAAATCCCCGACTTGGATGGATATGGCTTCTCCCGATTTTCCAAAGCGGGCTTTAAGCATATGTGGGGAACAAGGAGGTCAAGAACCCACACTCCCGGGTATCGCACACTAATATATGCATGCCGACTATATGTTCCTCTCTCACGTGTCAAGCAAAGAATAACGGGCATTTAACCCACGTCCCAGTCATGGGGGAGAGGTTCATACCACTAAAACAAAAACGAGTTACTCGGCTAGGTAAACTTTTCGTGGTGTTGTGTATTAGGAGGGGGGGGGCAAAGTGGTAGGTGGAAAAGTTGGGAAGGGGAATTTTCTCGGATCTATTACAATTTAGAGTTTCTAAGTGTAAGTGGAGGGTAATTGGTCCGGGGCGGAGTGGGACTTGAATCTTGGACTTATAAAAATTACACTAAGCTGTCCAGTTTATTTTCGGGAGTTTCGGCACAATAATAATTTCCTGTTTCAACTAAAGAACTCTAAATACAAAACAACTCATTTTCGGTCCGACAAGCTAAGGAATTAGACGGTAGCGAATCTAGTGGGGAAAAAACTCTACAATCTTACAAAATTATTAGGCCCGGAAGTTCCCCGAATTCGGGAACTCATAAACCATCCGAAATTCACTACTCTCCAGTCCAGCTTTTGAGAGGGAGAGAAAAAAAGGCGGAAATTGTCTCAAAGCTTTATAACAATTTATGCCCCTGTCAAGTGATCATGATAATAACTTTTGATAAGATGGGCCAAGATTTTGAAAATCCCTTATGAATTTTTAAATCCTCTCTACTTGCTAATAAAGTTGAACTACAAACTCGAGAGAAAGTCTACCTTAGCCCAAAGGTCACGGACCCTGTCCCCAACAAATTGGACCCATTCCACTTCTCGAACTTGCTCCCAAGCCTGGACGATTTTAGTCCCAATGTGCCCCAAGGACATTCCTAAAGATTTTAAAAAAACAAAAGAGTTGTCAGTGATTTTTGTATGGGGATGCCTAATCCATTTCTATACGAGCCCTTGGCGATGCTATTACCAAGAGCTAGAGATAAGGGGAAATAGGATAAAAAACGGGTTGACTTACTCAAATCATCCATCTCACTTAGCTTTCGAGCGAGGAAAGTTTTGATCATGTAATAATACTTTTTAATATTTGTGGCCGCATCGTTTTTGGACAAGTCCCGATACAAAGCATCGACGTCTTGGGCCAACTGGGCTAGCTTCTGGTAGTAGGTTGACTTCATCATTTCCTCCTTGGTCTCGTAGATATAATCTGGTGTGGATTAAGAAAGGATGATAAAAACAGGCGGACTAGTCCACGTAATAGTATAGAATAAGACTGTATGATATAGGGGTTAGTCGATTTGAAAATGATTAGTAAGCCATAAGAAGAAGAAGAAGCCATGTGATCCTGTGCATAATGTGCCCTGATGAGCCCTAACTTTTTATCCCGACATTTTATAGAGTCTGAGATTCCACTACCCGGGCTACCCATGAAGATAAACTGGAGGAATATGGAGGATGAGAAATGGTGTGGTATTTTAAGCCAAGAGGTGCTTACTCCGTAGGGATTGACTATTATTTGTCATTTTATGGTGTACCTGGGAGCAGCTGTCTTGACTTGTCCCAAACTAGTATACCAACTACCACCCAGCCAACCTCTAAATACAGTCGATTCGAGACATTGGAGCTGAGCTGTAGATACAAAGGGAAAGGAGAATCATTTGCCTTGTAGTTGTATACACGTATTGTTTATATCGTTTGGGGTCGGCCAGATTCTACAGACCTCCGACAAACTTGTTATAAGAGAGGGGAGTCTTTCTTTCCACTTTCCGTCTCTTAGGGAGAAAGTAATGATGAGGAAGGAGGTGTTGTCTCGGTTTATTAGAATTTGATGATTAGTAGAGTTTCTCTTTCGGCGAGGTTCACCCTGAAACGAAGCTTATTGGTTTCCTCGGTTGGGCATTATGATTATGATTATTATTATTGTTATGATCCATGATGGGCTCCTTTCTCCTCGGCTCTTTTGCCAGTCCACCTTCCTTAGTCTTTATGTCTCGGTAGTAAAATGTCAGAATAATACATAAAATCAACCTCAGCTGGGTGACCTTTTTATTCTGCAATAAAATCCTCACTGTTTCTTCAGCCCAGGTACTGCTCACCTAAATCTTAATCTGGTTTTTTTTTTCTTGACTCATAGCCAAAACGTAGGAACTGCCAGTGTTCATGTGTCTCACAGGGACACTTGACACTTGTCTTGATCCTTGCAAGTAATTTCGGGATGGGTTAATAAACCTAATTTCTTCCTAATAGCAGAAGGTACTTTCCTTAAGTATCTTGAGAGATAGGGAGTTTTATTTTTTTACTGACGTTCTGAGAATTTAATCGCTGGAACGGGAAGTATTTGTAAATGGTCCGTGTTTTAGGAAGAGTGAGCCTGTTGTTCGAATTAAATTATCAATATCCTCATGCACATTTCAGCCCACTTTTGGATAGAGATTTATAATGGTGAAGGTAGTTATAGTTAGTGGAGAGGTTGAGTCTTAAATTGACACCCCATTACGTCACTAGAGGTTGGTGGGCGGTGTGGTGGACAGGTTAGCACTCAGGGCACCCCATGGATTTGCAAAACAAGGGCTGGCCATACTAGTAGTCTACATATTCTGCATGTTCATGGGCGGTTTAATAAGGGAGGGGAAGAGGTGAATAAGAGGTTACAATTCGTACCTGATACTTTGACAATGAATTTGTACACAATGGCCTCAAGTTGATGAATGTGAGCCAAAATGCCGAGCTGGTACGGTTCCACGATACCATTCACCTCAGCAGCTATTGAAGAGGCAAGGGATGAAAGGCTTCCGAAAATTTCCTCACTCAACTTCACCACAAATCCAATACTCTTCAATAAAAAAATGGTAAAAATAAAATTACACGGCAATATCCCCCAAAAGCCATGAGAACACATAGACAAGCCCGCGAGCTCTCTTGTCAAAGGTCACCCCGTAATATAATATGACTTTTGATTACTTGTGCTACATCAATCAAAGCCCCATGATATTATGATGATGATGATGATATTCATTCATATAATCAACTCCGAGTCCCTTTCACCCGAGGAGAGAATGAGAAAAAACGGGGAGAAACAAAGGGAGTCCCTTGGATTCGTGGGGAATGATTCTCCAGCATTCAAAATTACTTGGATATTGTTCAATAGACTTGGAAGGGGAAGGGCGTGTACTTTGATAAAGTGAGACCAGCTCTAAGACAATGAGACTTGCCCCTTTGAAAAGACTCAGAGTTGACTTAATGCTCCTCCTTTCAGCCTCATAAACTCTCTTCTCCGAGTCACAACTTATTATTATCATTCATCATTAATGGCTCTCATATATTTCACATTCGGTTACAATGCATGAAAATACCCGGTGTGTCCCCACTGCCCGGGCTTGTTACTCTAATCGAGCTAATATATTAGGGCTGAGGCTGCTGAGGGGGGCTTTTGGATTTTGGACCTGAGAGGATTCCATGGGAATATTGAGAAGAAGATGTGTTGGAATATTAAAAGTTTTTAAAGTTTTTAAAAGGGGTGGTGGGGTAGTTTTGATGTTTTGTGAGAGCACACGGGGCTTGTAGTAATGTTTTGAGTTGTCGAAATGAGTGTAGACTTACGTAATAGGCAAGAAGAGAGAGATGTTCCTTGATCTGGGTAAATGATATGGAAGGACCGGGAAAAGGATTGGCTCGGTAATTCTCCCAAGTTGTTACTAATTGATTATAGGCCTCTTTAATCTGTAGAGATATAATATCAACCCTCCTAATCCCATTAATGACATTAATGATGAAATTTGATCAAATAATTAAACTCAACGCCCAACCTTGTCTGCTACCCAGAGAACAGCTTTCTCAAACATTTGTACAGATTCTCCGGATAAGTCTTCTTGATACGTTTTCACTCGTTCCATCAGCTCCGAGATCCTGAAAAGTTACCATCGTTCACTTAAGTAAGTATACATCACTAGAGGAGGGAGATAGTGGAAAGTTTTAGGCTGGATATGACTCTATAATGTTCTGAGAATCTTGACATTGAATTCTTAGCGTGTAATAGGACATTTAGATTTTTGGCTATTTAATTGAAGGATCAATTTGCTCTCTGAGCGTTCTCAAGAAGCTGTGTAAACTGGGGGAGCTGAGATGCCGGAATCCAAATGCACAAAGAACACAAGATCTCAATCTGTATCTCGTGAATCAAAAGGCGTGCTTAACTGCGTTAATCATAACTGAAATAAAATAAAAGCTCTGCAAACAGTCTGGAATCTCATCATTGACAAAGGGATGAGAGGGAGACCTCGTGGAGGCCACACAAATCCATAAAGAGGAGAGAAGGGAAATGAGAGAACAGATTGAATTGAAGCCAAACGGATTTGATTATTCCACTTGAGGTATCATTACATGAATAAAAGCTCCTCTCTTCCTTTGTTGGCTCACAACACCAGAATGATTCAATAACCGAAATCCAAATGAACAGATAACCGACCATTTCTCCTCATACACAACTTGGCAAATTGTCTCAGAATAAAATACTCACCCACCCGGCTACGCACACATGGGATCAGATATATTTTTAAAACCCATACCCAGTCCCAAAAAACACAAGAACAAACAAATAACATCAAAACGTTGGGTTACCTCATGGAGATTTCCTCTAGAAATAATTGAGTAAAGCCGAGGATGTCTTGCACGTAGAACTCATTCTGCTTGTGCATCTCTGAGAAGAAGAAATGAAGAGCTGCGGAGTCATTCCGGAAATCACATTCTTCCCTACAAAATTCACAAGAGAGTCAGAAAATAGAGAAAACTTTCTACCCGGGTTTTTTTCTTCTTGGATTTCTTAACTCCCTACACACTTTCTTTGGGAAAGAATCTGGAGATCTCTGTCTATAAGGTCATGCATAGAGAGAAACTATGGACTTACTTTCATGGATAGAAGGTAAGGTAAGAAAGAGATAGGGAAGGGTGAGAATGATGATGACTTGGGCGAAGGAGAAAATCCTCCACACTTCCGCTTATTATGGGAACAAGTGTTTAAGACTGTAGTTAAGGTGTGAAAAAGAAGTCTTACCTCAGCTCGGATAATAAGGGTCCCACGTTGCCCTTTGCATCGTCCCACAAGGCATTCAAAACATCCGATGCATCCGTGGATAAGGTTTGGAGTAACTGGTCAGCTTTTGAGGTCACACCTCGGCTTGCATTGTCAAGCAGCTTCTTTGCCAGCTCCTGTGGTGAGATAAAATATTTATTCCCTCTATCAGGTATTCATACATAAGTGAGCTCGCCTCCTGCTGCTCCCGACCAGTACGTACTGGAGGTAGTACATGGCGGGGCTACCCGGTGTAAATAAGATGACCTAGTTCTTTTTCCATGAGAGCAGGGGACATGTCCCACAGATTGAGGAGACGGAGGCTTAGGGACATGGGCTTGGATTTGAAGGACAGGGATTGCATTGAAATGACGCTTTGAAAATCTACACGGGTATTTTAGGAAATTGAGATAGACTATAGTCTAGTGTGGCTGGAGTGTCTTGGGCGGCCCCACATGGTGGTCCGCTCTCTCAGCTCTGTCTTACACAAATGAAATATCAAAAGTTTTTCTCTCCCTTTATTCCTTGCCTTGAGTTCGGAAAAGAGTTCAGGGCGCCACTTGAGCTTGGACGTGATGAGCCTTGAGTGGTTCATTCGAAGGAAGAAGGTGACATCGGAGAAACGGAAGTTCTCATAACTCTCCCAGATATCAAACTTGACGTTCCGGGAGTCAATCACACCCCCTTCGGCATACAGGCCATCCGTCAGATCTACATATTGTGTTTACAAAAAGCAAATTCAACCTTGAGAATGTTGTTTTCCTTGTAGTTTATCTTGTAAGCATGGATTGTCATAAGAATCCTTGAGCAAAGCCAACACATCAGATTATTTCGTTGAAACCCCTTCAAAGAAGAGGATGGAGGTGTACGAGGATGTAAATCATATTTTCCACACGGTTGAGTCTAAGTTTTCTAAAATTGTTAAGTCATAAAGCATTTGTGTGGCTGGAGGGACAAGTGATGTTTAATTGGTTTAAAACCCCCGTACACATTTTTACACTTGCATAAAAATAGCCGACTAAATTCTCGAGTCTCGACCAAGAGGAGAAAGCGAAGCTAGTATGATTTCCAGTAGGTACTGGAATATTTATGAAGGTGAATAACTTGTGGTCCACCTCCCTCAGCCGTACTCTACTAAATAATCGCATGAATGGGGCCCAAGTAGCGAAGGCGTAGGTGGCAGGGTACCCTATAACAATCACATCTCCTAGAGGTGTGTATTACAAAGCCCATGTGGATTCTGCGAGTTGTGACTCCGGCTGGAGGAACGAGTCCAAGAAAGCTTATAAAAATGAAGGGAGAGATAAGAATGATGAATGTGTACCTTTGCCGTGAACGGCATACATTCTCAAGTAAGGCCTTAGCAAGTCAAGTGACATGCGAGCCTTGGGCGGTGGGACTATTCCGGACACATTAGCTTCTCCTATGAGCGTATACTCCGGGTATTGACCTGTGATGTGACCTTCCAGCTCCAAATAGTCCTCTGGGTCACTCAGCTAGTCCCCCAATTTCAGGTGAACAGAAAAAAATATTTAAATTCCCCAAATTCAATTTGCATTCATCCATACAATCATATCCCCCCTTGCTTTCAACTTTCCCTCTCACTCTCTCCACGTCGGTAGCAACTACGGAGAATGGACTGGGATGCACAATCTACACACCATTACGGCATGTAGTTGAAGGAGGTTGATCGGGAATAGGCCCTTATCATAGAGAATGTACTGATATCCATCCATAAAAAAGCCCACTCTCTTACCGGGCATTTAACTGAGGAGAGGGATAGAAAAAATTCCCTCCCTTTGCAAAGCCCTGGGAAGTGGTTAGGAGTGATATAGAGGAAAGCGTTTTATTTTCCCCAGCTGTAGCCAGTAGGGCCGTTGTTGAGGGAAAGTGTCTGGGTGTTGGAGGTGGTAAGTTAAGTTTCAAACTTGGAGAGTAAAAGTTGAAAGCATCATCTATATTGGAAGACGGAGGAAAGGAGAAGAGAAAAAAAAAGTGGATAGAGGCAAACCATTATGTGAGCCTTCCTAAGTTGTTTAAATAATTCAAAGGCGATCTTCGATTCGTGGGCAGGACTTTTCTTACTGTTTTTGAAGTCTATCAGAGTGATAATCGATAGTTCGTGGGCTGAATGGAGAGTGGAGTGAAGAGTCTTAAGATCGAGGCTGAAAAGAGACAAAGTCTTAGTTACATGAGGAGTTAGACAAGCTCCAGATCCACAGATCCACATTCATGGCTCTCTCTCTGTGCGTGTGGATGTGCATATATGCACCGTTAGGCACAATCCTCTTGCCACGGACAGATAACTAATATTTAAAGTGAACGTAGGAGAGGGAGGGCTAAGGGGGACTGGACCTCAGCGCTTCCCGCCCGCTGCTACGGCGCTGCTACGGCGCTTCGTCTCCAGGAATGGAGAGGATGATAGGAAGGGGACGTGGTGAGGCTTCAAACTAGATACTCTATAGACTGGAGCCAATATTAATGAATAACTCATGCTCACTTTGTCGCCGAATGTTGGAGTCTAATATCTGTGCTAACATTCCAGTAAGGGAATCTCCCTTCTCCTTGGGAAAACTCGGGCTGTGTTCGAACAAGGAGTGTGAGTCCGTTATTCAAATCCCCCGTGTAATCTATCCAAACTTTCCCTTCGATCAAATCCCCTCCATCTGTTTGAAGTTGTCCTTCGGCACGCAGATCCTGTCTCATTTCATCATGTCACAAACTGTTAGCTTGACTCGTCCTCATTTTAGTAGGAAAGCGTATTAGCTCCGACAGCCAACGTACCTGGGCCAGTGCGGGGTGTTTAAGGGTAATCCCCAGCTTCCGAACCTTGGAGTTCTCCGCCGGCTTCTCAGTCTCCCATCTAATTTCCCCCACTAGTTTTCGGTCACTCTTGGAGGCGTTTAAATTCACCTCAGTCGTCCACTTTAGAGAGGAGTTTTGGTATATGTAGCCCGAGTTGAGAGTTATGACTCTTATGGGATAGGTCAGATGGAACTCGAGTTCGTGCTCCGTCTTCCCACCCTTTTTAATACATTTAGCAAACATTTAAAAAAGCATCCGACCTCAAGCAAATGTAAAAGATTAGTACACAGGGGGCCGTTTAGCACAGTTTTCAAAGTTTTTGGCTCATAACTGAATTAAATATGGGGAGAGTTGCTATCTCCAGTCCCCATTTGGAAGTGGGAGTTTAAGAGACCCTTAACTCTGAGCCATTGTACATTAAGAAAAGGAAATGTTTCCCTACATTTGTCCTGTTCATTATGTCCAACTCGTAGCCTAGCCAGGACTCGGGTCTGAGGGTGAAGCGACTGTTGTGCCGGAATCGATGATCTGAGAACTCATAGTCTGTTATCAGCCGGATCTCCTCCCGTTTAGGATGTCTTCCTAGCAGCACATAAAATTAAAAAAGCCCATTAAACCCATAAATATTCCAATATTCTTAAACAGAGAGTCTATTAAACACAAGATAAGCACTTTTCTCACGCTAACTTTCCCCACTTTTGTGTCAATAAACAATAAACTACAGGGCTCCTTTCAGCTACAGATTTCCCTTAATGGCCCATTACCCTCTTATGCTAATCATACAAATTCCACCTTTATCCCTTACAAAAATATTAGCCTCATCATTTATGAACTTTCTCGCTTTCCATTCACTTTTTTCCCTCTCATAACTCCAATACTGTAAATCCAATCCGTTCAACCAGCTAAGCACACGTCCCTACTACCAAATATCTAACAGAGAGAAAAAAAAGGCCCTTGTTTAATGCCCGTAGTCTACTACCCCAAAAAGCTCAGTGTTTTTTTCCCTTTTCTTAAGAAATGCCTCAAGATTGAGAAAATGGAATGAGAGATCAAAGAAACGGATGGACTAAAAAGTTGTAGAATACAAGCCAGCAATATTTATCCCCCAAACTAAAAAGGAGCTTTGTAAATAAATCAAACGTTTAGCAGATTAGGCCAAGTCGGTTCCTCCTCTGGTGTACGTAGGGATGTTGTGAGCCCTGACTGAACTTTTTGGGAAGAAAGCATTCATCACCATTTCCATGATTTCCTTCGTCCTCATTAGTTATAGGAAGGAGGTTGGGTGGGAGTGAGTTGGACTACTTACCCCTTAATGTGATTTCACGGCCTGTGAAATTTGTCTTAATTTGCAGTTCACCTTCCAACTTATGCAAATCGGGCCGCCACAGATCGTACACCTCCATCCTCCTCACCGTCTGCACAAACAAATTTCACCTACTCACATACCACATAGTACAAGGCTATCATCTCTCATTTCCTCTCTCACTTAATTTCCATTGACGTCTCCATCCATTCACAGGGGAGGGGAAAAACACAAATAATTTATTAAAGCCATACGCCATCAACCTCCTTAAGCTACCAGACTTGACAATGACGTCTTTTCCTAACCCTCCAGCTTTATAAACAACACTAGGCGTCTAGAGGCTCATTTAGGAGCATGACGACCTTTCGAAGGTGCAGATTCTTTCAACGGCATCATAGTTATATCTCTTCCCTGTTTAATCTAGTACATTTAATGAGCTACACTTTGAAATCGGCCCAGTAATATAGTAATATAGAGGAATAGGGAAACAAAGAAAAAGACAGACGGACATTTTTAGTGAATTATAGAATATATTTAAGGATGGAATTAGAATACTATTGATTTCTGTTATTTTACTGGGGACAGAGGAATTGAAGAGAGGAGAGGAGTATGACCCTAAGTCATGTATGCAAATAGACCAAGCTGTAGAATGATGATCTAGTCTTGTAAGTAGTTGTAAGTTTGTATCACATGTTGTGACTCCAGCTCAGCTCCCTTCATCTATACCAACTGAATTGACACGATTTGTAGACGGAAGCATGTGGTGGGAGTGGTGGTGGCTTGGAGATTGTGATACTCTTCCGAAAATACATTCGATAGGGAACAAATGTATTCATTATTAAATTATAAGCAACAATACGTTCATCAAGGGAGGCACGAGGGTGAAATGACGGATTCTCAAATCCACACTGATTCTCATTCTAATTCCAGACTTTTCAAACCCTCTCAAAGAAATCGTCAGCAGTTCTATAATTCTCGGTTCATTTGTCGTCCATAACTGCATGCATAAATAAGTACTTTCTCCCTCATCAGATAACAGACAGTTGGGGAGGGCCTTCTTGTGGCAGTCTGTGCCACCACCACACGATGTAACCACTCTGGATACATGGACGTAATATCATCATATCATGCATAAAGATGAGACAGATTGACAAGCCACATCTCAAAACATAACACACAGCTTCATTCATAACAATCCACCATGCTCTTGACTGCTGGGGACAATACGGACCAATACTCCTCTCAGCAGAAGGGGGGGCTTCTATTCATTTTACAAGCAAAGCTATATTATGAATTCAGAATTCAAATCAATTAGATACACTTTCCAAACTGTGGGGGGAAAACGGAATTTTTTAAAAATGAATATGCATTTGCGGAAGAGGAAAAAATGGTGGAACCTTTGTAGGGAGATTGAGTCCTTCGAACCCTCCAGAGTATTCGTGTTGATAAATAGAGTTGAGCCCGAAAGGCCAAAAATGATTTTGGACCTCTAAATGCTTCTCCTCCTTGTCAAATCCGGCGGAGGACTCGGCACTCCGCTTGTAGGTCGCATTTACAAGCTGGACATCGTTGTAGACCCCTCGAAACTCGGATTCCACATCTTGAATATCCTCTTGGAACTGTGGGGCAGTAAAAGAAACACTTTATGAAGACACGGACGTCCCCATTTAAAATGGTAATTCACATAAGAGGGGAACTAATTAACCCTTGAGTAGTTATAATATATTTGCAGTGGATGGGTCTAGCTGAGTGTTTGATTCGAGTGTGTACTCTGTGCTCCATGGAGCTGCGTGTGAGCTTCGTATTAAGACATAAAATATGATGACAACTAGGGTTAATTTAGCGATAGGTATGTATGGCATTTAATCAGATCATCTATGAGTGAGTTCCATGAGTTCAATGTGAGGCAAGTGGAGTTTGTGCTCATGGAACATTAGCATAATTCAAGACTTGAAGAAACTTGAACCTCACCTGATACAAGGCCATTATGGAGCCGTTCTGGGGCTTTGGAACGGACTCGGTTGAGACAGGAAGCTCACCGTCCAGGCTCACATTCAGCTTGAAAAGGTCACGCGTGTTTTGATAATCCAAGTAGTACTTGAGGTACGCGCGGTCATCCTCCCAGTTTCCGCTCACCAATCCATCCAAAGTGGACCTGTGGCGGGTGACATGGGGGAGAATTAGAAACCAAGGCTCTCTCAAAGTCTCAAGCAAACACAACACTTACCTGTCAACCTTGTAGGAAATATGGCCTCCAGCATTATTAATCGGAGCAAGGTCGGAGGTCAAGTTGACAGTGGTTGCAAAGTTCCTGGATCCTTCAAGCCTCAAGTCCACTTCCAAGACCACAGGCTTCTGGCTTCCTTCAAAATTCAGCACCTTCTGACCGACTTGCACTCTAGAATTGCATTGCACAATTTGAGTTAAGTGAGTGATGAGGATTTTAAAGTTTTACATCCCCTTTGAGAGGTAACAAGGAGGGCCTTAAAAGCTTCCCGGAAAAAGAGACAAGTAAACAAGCCGGTCGGGCCTAATTGATACGCAGTTAGGCCATGACACCGTAGACATGTCCTTGCACGTAGGTATGAATGGAAAGTATCATATGCTCCAGTCCATTGTACTGCGGGCCACTGCTCACGTGTAGCCCGGAGAGGATGTATAATTTACACGCAGTCATAGGAGAGTGAGAAAAGTGCTGTTGAGGCAAATTATAGATAATTACCGAGCAGAATGTCGACCAGAAATTTGATTAAAGGAGCCATCAATGGAAATCAGAGGGCTGTCAAGGCCGCTTTCCTTCACCGAGGGATCGGGGACGCGAAGGTGGAATTGGCTGTCATTGTCATGAGGGCAAGAGGAATTAAATGTGGAGTGAACTGATGAGAGGAGACGACCGTCGGTAACCCATTCAATCTCCCCCTCCCCGTCTAATGAATCCTCCGCTCCTCTCCACTATCGCGTTTTTGTAGAACAACATTTTAATTAATTAATTACTCTCCTCACATTCTACTCTCTTCAGCACATAGACACACACACACACACACGACAGTCACAAAATAATGGATGATGAGTCCATAGTCTGGAGCACCGACCATCGCATCCCTCATTTTGTCCTCACAATCATAATAACAATCGAAAAGGTTCCAAAGGGGTTTTTACACGATTAGATTCTATGAAAAATTTACAAGTTACCCGCGGTTTTTTTGCTTCCATATAAGAAATCTACATTCAGGGGTTTTTGTTTCGAAAAGGGGGAATAGTTTTCCCCTTTCACGGCTTTCACTTAAATTTTATCAGAATCTGTGAATCTGGTAAGTGTGGACCTTCTCTGGTTAGGTTGTGAGGATGACTTTGCAATAAAACGCATTATCCTATGGGTTACGAGGAAAGTTAACCGTTTTCAGACTATTAGGCTCTACCATTTGCATTCATATATTATCTTGCCCCCTTAGAAGGGGCTTGAGGGATATCATAAGAGAGCATCAGCCCTTAAATAAATGTTGACTGCAATTCCAACGAGAGCCCCAACGGTTGTATAGTACGCTTGACCTTGCTTGAACTTTGGACTGAATTTATGAAAGGATAAGTAAAGGTATGAGTGGGTACTTTACCTGCACATTCGACCTGAGCATTTTGGAGACAACTCCTGTCACGTTCAACTCCAGCTTGGCCTCCCCGTTTTTGAGCTCTTCGTCGAATTTGGAAGAGAGGTCGGCCACATAGGATGACTTCATGTACTTTGAAGATATCTTCACGGCTAGGGACTCTCCTCTACGGAGATCGACGTTCATTCCCGCCCCCAATCTGCACATAAATGTCAATCAATTTTGGGAGAAATAAAACGGGCTTCAAATACATAGTTTCAGGATTTTAAATGGTTTTATAGGGTTGTTTTAAAGTGCAGAAAAAGGAAACGCCAAAACTTGTTTGCCTTTTGAGTGACATTAATACAAACTTGGAGTGATTGGATTTGAAAACTATTATTAGAATCTCTCTCGGCGTATTTTTGGGAGCAATTATTGAAACTTTAATTTCTAGCTTTAAAAAAGTATTCAAAGAAACTGAAACTTTGAAAGACGCCTGTACCTGCAAGGGGGCTTCATAGATTCAACATAAACTCTGGAATCAATAGCAGTAAGCGTGTTCAAAGTCGGGATGATATTTCGGATCTTAAATTTCAGTCCATTTTCGATCGGTAAGTCGTTGAGGAATGTGAGATTGGATTTCACACTTGAATCATTCGTCAGAGAATACTTGGATTCAAAAGACACGGCAAAGCTATTGACAAGTTCGAAGGTCCAGTTGGAATTGGCGGAAATGGACCCAAGAGGAGCCGTTACCCTCACCGTCGCCTTCTTCATTTCCAGAATAGACGCTCCCATTCTATAGATCAGTAAGTACAGAGGGTGTAAAAATGTGCTTGATTTTTTTTTTGAAATTTCTTGAAAAATTCCTATCGTTTGAACTAGCGATAATGATCAAGATTGAGTAGTGATGCTTGAGACGTTTAAAAACGTAACATATAGTACCGCTAATACTCAAAGCACTCAACCACCACATCCCAAGACGGATCTTTTGAGCTCGAAGTAGATTGATGGTCCCAATGACAGAATTAAGAACGTAGAAAGCCCTTCGTTGTTCCAAAAGGCTCCCTTCTCCAGGTGGAGAAAGGCCAACGGATCAACGAAGCAGAGAGCCCGGACAATTTCTCTCGTATAAAAGTTGAGAGTTGGGTATTTTTTTTTTTTTGAGAAATGCACTTAAATATAAACCCCTGACCATCATGATCTTCAAACAGTAAGAAGAATACTTTCCCCCACTCTTTCATGTCAACATTTTAACTGGGTCAAGTCTAGGAAAATGCTCCGAGCTCAGTCAAGTGAAACGAAGCGGAGCAAATTGAATCCACTCGAGTACATTATTAACTTCCCCCTCTGTCTCTCAAGAATGACCACTTTCTTGAGTCCACAATTTACAAGCTTTTTTTTACAATCCGCCATCCCCCTCTGCCCATTTCCTAAGTTCCAGTGAGCGTGAACGGATCTCCCGGTAGACAGTAAATGAAGAGAGAGAGTTGTATTGATACATTACATAACTATAAAAGTACAAGGACCGATCCAGGCGTCCCCACTTACTCAAGTGCCCCGTCCGCCTCGACCATGGACAAAGGCGTGAATGGTGTTTTTGCCCGGAGTTGGCCACGAAATTGGTCATCAGTGGGCTGATGAAGAAGCCACAGTTCCCAATGGTCTCTAAATGGTGTATCAACCTGTTGACGAAAAAAAAATTTTTTTTTTTGCCCTTACCCACATTCCACATACTCCTACTATTATTACTATTACTATTGCCTAGTGAGTTCAACCTCAGAAAGGGTTAGAAAAAATCCGCTAAATTCCTCAACCACGTTCTCTTTCTCGGAGAGTCGGGTCTCTCTCTCTCTCTTCTTGGAGAGTTAAGTTAAGCCTTAAATAAATGGTTGGTGGGAGGGAGAAAGGAATATATAAATCCTTGTTGAAACATGAGATTTTATACCTTTCCCAGCCCTGGGTATTTCCCAGCCAAACCTCTCCAGTAATATCTTATTGAATGTGCATGTACATATATACATATATAAACACAGAGAGAGATATACTTACGGTGAGATTTAATTCCTGGAATCGGCTGGAAGGCATTGAAACCAGGAGGGTTCCCTTCAGTCTTTCATTATTCTTCCACTCGATTTCTCCATTTGCATTCACACCATTCTCACCTTTCTCCACGTCCACTTTCACATCACCCCGAGTGTACGGCTCCAGTCCGAAGGTGGTCGAAATCGTCCCTTTAATCTACAGGCACATGCACATACACACAAACACCTTCAAACTACGTCTCTATATGCTGGGGACATTTATCAGAGGGACCATGGTCATAGCGTCATGGGTATAGAGGCGGACTGAGTGGGGCTAAATTAAAGCCAGTCAGGGAAAGTACGTGCGTGCAAGTTGAAGTACACACACACATACACACACACACAGGGAAAGTTACGGACGTACTTAAATCCTCATACATACAGAGCCCTGTGAACACTATGGCCCTTTGTCACCACAAACTTAGTTAACTAGAGAATTAGCATTTTCCTCATTTCATCAAGAGCCCTTAGGCTCCCCCAACTCCCATGTATAAATGACGATGGGGAAATTTAGATAGATTTCGTGGAAGGAATAGTGGGGCTTAGTTACTAATAGGGCTTAGTATACGTATGTACCAGTGCGTCGACTTTCAGCAAAGGTTAAGGGCGTCACGCATAGGTTTAAGTATACTGGCTGGAGGGAGGTAGCAAAAGCTCTGGAGAGAGGGCTCAGCAGAGGCATAAAATATGGGCCACTTTACAAGGATGAAAAAGTTTTTATACAGGACATGTCATATAGGGCCATAGTTTAAACTTTGACATCTTAAGTTGGTCATACCTCGCTGGGCCAGCCTTGCTCATCGGTCAAAGAGTCCACATCGATTTCCAAATCTCGCTCTCCGCTCTTGACCGTGATGAGGGTGTTGAGAGTGCCGGTAGAGTCGTCATCATCTTTGGCAGTTGTGTCTCCCCTTAACTCCATTTCTCTGTAAGATTGGATGGAAAGTATGGAGGGTGATTAGGTGTGTGTATTTAGCAACTAGGGCTAATTTCCCACCATGCATCCATCTAAGGCAGGTAAAACTTTAAGGACTCAGCTGTCCTAGGTTCCACTTGAAAAGCGCCCAAGTCCAGAGACGAGGAGGGGAATTGTGTAACTTGGGATCTCGAGTTTGGGATTAATGAAAAAGGACAGGTATTACTTACTCGAGTCCTTGAAACGGTGTATTGAGCGTCATGCTGAAATGCCTCGGCCCAACCACCGCATTTGTAGCCAGTTTATCAAATGCCAGAGAGACCAGTTCGACGTCCACCGAGTACGTGCTGTCACCGTCATTGTGAGCATACATTATTGATCCGACTTGTTCCTCCCAGTTATCCAAGGGTGTTTTCATCTCAATCTTCCCTTGAAGGTACTGCGGCAGCTCTTTTGTCCACGTTGATCCGATCGAGTACTGGAAATACAAAGGGAGAACATAACTGGGGGAGAAAACTTTGACTCCATCCCCTTTCTATATTTAAAACTAAGACTTCCGAAATATCATTCGTCATTCCATGTCTGCCACGAACCTCACGAGCACTTGGATGATACGAGCCAGCCAAGATGTTAAACTTCCTCTCTGGCTCGGACAGGTCAAGAAGCCCATCGAGTTTGAAGGACAACCGAGCCTCTTCACTCCTCCTTAGATCCATAGACCCTGTCAGCGTCTTCCTCAGCTTCTCATTCTAAAACCCACAAAACACAAAGGGGAAAAGAAATAAAAGAGACAAAAAGACTCAAATTCTTGATAGAATGACACATTCTTTATGACATAATCATCAATAAGGATATGAGGAGGATTGTATGCATTTCTATTCTTATCTCCAGTCCTCCCCCCTCTGCTTCCACATTAGATCTTAGACAGGGAGAGCTCATAATGGTGTGAGCATTGTGTAAAACTGAATGTGGAATATTTAGGGAAAAAAAATGCAATTCTACAAAGCCGAAGATTCTAATCTCCAAATCATGTTTCACATTATAGACGGAATCTCTTGAGGGAGTGGGGATGTAAACAAAGAAAGTAGCCTTGAAGGCTGGGACATTACCTCGACTATGATTCCCAGCATATTTGAGGATATTATTTTATGATGATTCTATGCTCTACAACCTCTCCCTGGGCCTGGGCTTAGTCTAGGGGAATTTATGTGGAAAATACAAACATTTATGTATACAAGTATGAATAAAAGTAGTAGGGCCCAACGGCTCATACCGCCCAACTAGCTCCTTTCCAGTGGAAAAACAGAAAAAAATCCCGACATACCCTATTGGACTTATTGAGAGAAGCTATGAGAGACATGAGACTTTGAGAATTGCATGTTCAACCCGGTATACTACCTGAGAGTGTTAGTACTATTTCCTATATGGTGTTACTCCAGTAGCGTGAAAGTTCTCCAGGTATGAATGCCTGACTTTTCTAAGACGAAAGAGCTTCTCACTCACTCACTCGACTAACGAAGCCAGAGGGGGGAGCATTCATAAATTTCGGGAGGGTCAGCTTCCCCAATGAGGAGAAAGTCCTGACTGGAATTGTAGAGCTCCAAATGAGGAGAAGGATCTTTGTGAAGGGCCAGTAGATATAAAAAAAATTAAGTCTTGAGACGTGTGTGAATGCACTTGAATCAAAGGGTAAGACACACAAACAGGGGAGGGGAATCGATAAATGCAAATTTTAAGTCCGGGAGGAAAATGCAAAAGTGAAAACTCACATGTAAGTCCGTACTAAACTCAAGAATCTCACTGCTATAAACAATAGCAAAGTTTCGCACTGGGATTTGGTCCCCAGAAGTGTCACTAATGGTCCCCTCGTCCTCAGCGTCCGACTCTTGGGGCTCCAAGTCCTCCTCGGTGGTCGAGGTGGACAATGGCTCATACTCCAATTTAATGACCTTTGCCCATCTTAAAGGTGAGTAGAAATGGAACAGCTGGCTCATTGGCACGGTAACCTTTATCCCCTGGGTCGTTCCATCGACGCTGGGGTACTCTGTCTCGTTGTCATCAAAGGCTGCTGCGTCCTCTGCCTCCGTTGTTAAGATATCTTGGAGCTCTACTTGGGGTCCGAGTCGGACGACTAGTCCACCCTGAAAGTTTTTTTTTCATAGTTTAAAAAAAAAATTAGAATCGAACTCATGTATCATATACACAAAATGGATTAGATTCAGGGGGAAATGTGACTCTAAACTTCCGACTTGTATGTGTGTGTTGGGGATTGGGGAAGATGGATGACCTGAGGAACCCGGGTGAAAAAAAACTAAATCCTAACAAGAGGAAATCGGTGGAAGGCATTTGTCAAAGGAATAAATAAAAGGTTGACAGGAGGCAGGGGCCAATGTGGACTAGGTTCCAGAATATTTCAGCTATTGAGACAGATTGAGCTCTTCTGTGGATCCAATTCCTGCCTCCAGTAAGTCACAGAGCGTCCTTTCGAACCTTTCCAGGAAGGAGCTGTGGAAGATGCTCTGACCCTTAATTTTTTAAGCAAGGAGGAGTAAAGTTTTCAGTCCCGCTGGTCAGCACAGGATGGAATGGACCATTCCGGCTTGGTGAAATCAATCAATGTGAAAAGTGAGGACAGAGGGTCGTATTATAGAGTCGTTCTATAGATTCTCTAAAGGCAAAGGATCCCGTGCGTGGCATGGCTGAGGATAATGTTTAATATTATGGGCTGGGGATAGAGACGTTTCATGGCAAAACGAAATAAAAAGTGTCCACGGGGAAATTAGAGGAAGAATTTTGCTAAACTCGACCTAATATAAACACTTAGAGAGAGAGGAGGGAAAAAAGTAGCGGCCTTGACTCCCTCTCCTCTCCACTCTCTCTCTATACCAACAGTTTCGAAAGTGAGGAACGACCAAGTTCCCAGATGTTTAAACATTAAAGCAACTTTTCCCTGAGACCCACATGTACCCTGGGACAGTCGTAATTGCATTGCATGATTTCTATAACAATTTCAACCTCACGACTCTCTAATTAAACATGTAATGGATAAGGCTCGTGTAGATTAAATCCCTTTCTTGAGGAACACCAAGCCCCGCACTTACCCTCGTCCTCCCAACATTCGAATCGATGGGGGAAGATGAGACGGGAGCTTTCACTCTGTACACCTCCTCCCGTATTGTCACTGTAATTGAACTGTACGTAAGCTTACCTCATGGTGCTCTGAGCCTGATCGCCACTTGGACTGAAGAGCCAGATTGTACAAGTCCTTCTCAGGGACGATGCCCGAGCTGAGGTTGATCTCCAGCTCAAATAATCCAGGATAAGGAGTTGTAATCGTGACATTCTCATTGAAACGATATACATCCTAGATAGAGGGAGAGAAGAAGAGTCTTAAACTGCTACAGCTTTGATATCATTGACCAAGTTGTTACATCTTGGAGTTCACAAACGGAGAGTTGAGAGAAATCAGAAGGGGAAACATGAGCTAATCGCCTAAATCTCTTAAGAAGCTTATAGAAAAGCTTGGTGGGATTATTGGAAGCTCAGAAAGGGAGGAAAAAAACGTGGAAACGTGGACTGGAAAAATAGAGATGAATAAAAGGAGGAGCAGAGAAAAGGATAGGAGAGTCGGGAGTTGGGCTCAACTCTTGAACTTGGACCAGAGCATGGAAAGCAATAAGGGAGCGGCATCGGAAATAAGAAAAAGTTGATGCTTGGATACAGAATTACGTTTCCTTAGCTGGAGTGACTTACGAGGAGATCCAGTTGGGCCTCGATATTAATAGGACCTTCAGCTAGGGTTAAAGACGTCGCAAGATTGAATCTGGCTTCTCGCTGGGCCAAGTTGAACAACCCACGGATCGTAGGGTAGACAATCGTGTCAATCTCCAGTTGAGAATTCATTACACGAGCAACCACCTCCGGCTCTTCTAACTCTGATTGACCTCCTTCCAGCTTGTATCCAACCTAGATACAGGGAACAACACACGGGAATAAATCGACACAACTCTTTCCATTTCGAATAATTAAATTAGCGGGTAGGAATTGATTAGCATTTCAGAATCGTTGGAAGCATGAATTAAGTATGAAAACCAAACGCTCATTTCACTTCTAATAGCCCACACATATATATAATCGTTATCACTGAAAGAAAACACATGCTATTCACTTATGTACCCTAGAAGGTACGCGGAAAATCCCTTGACCACACCTTCGGACAGTTCAAGATTTTTTGGTGGTCACGATGGCCCAAATAAAATAAAATATAAAGATCCCTACCACCTCTGACACTTTACTTTGTTTTAAACGCCAATTCCGGCAACCTGAAAATGTGAGACTCCATTAACAAATCACATCAGAATCATAAGCTTCCAATGAACGATTCCTCAGTCATGAGAGGCGGATTCTGGATTCCAGCAGAGAAAGCCGATAGCTCAAGAACTTGAACTGCTGAGCTCGTATAGTTTGAACGGTAAGTTTGAAGAAGGAATATGGGCTTATAGAAACAACAAGTGTGGACTTGGACCTTGGGCTTCTATGCATGCATGTCCTCGAGGCGGATTTCCGAGTTTCATTGTTTATATCCCAGAGTCAACTCTAGGGAGTTAGAAAGGTCACACGACCAACACCATCCACCTTGGCTACAATCCCATACGTCCAGAACCAGCTCCAGCAAACAATTCCAATAGCTTAGCTACAGCGAGTCTCGTAAAAAAAATCCTCAGCAGTCATGTAATAACTTTGAGTCTTTGGCCATACCGTGTCAAGCTAGGCCATAGGATATTCAGGATTGTCAGAAAGTATTAGAGGGGGTACATTAACATGATTATGTGTAAAGCTTGAGTCGGCAGCTGGGGAATTGTGTATGAATTTTATTGACAACAAATCCTTCATCCCCGGTGTTTAATGTCTAATGGCTTGTAGTCGTTGTGTACGGCACTCTCTGGGGCCAGAGCTTCGAGTATTTGAGGGGATAAATGTAAGTTAGTGTACAGGAATTGAATTAAATGTCCGATAAACTTTTTTTATCTTCAGAGGATACTCACGTTCAGGTAGCTTATTTGGGACATAAAGATTTTTTTTACAACACTCCATACTACCGATCTCAGCTAGTCCCATTTGATTACAAAAAAAACTAAGAGTACAGTACTGCTCCTTGTTTTTACCTAAGCGATAGAAATACGTTTCAGGATTTCAATCTCAGTACATGGTAAATTATGCTTTTTTTTTAGCACGCAAATGTTCCTGTCCGGTATCCATTTTTCATGTGTTTACTTTCGGGGAAGATATGATTTTATAAAGCTGTTGGAAAAGTTAAGCTGAAAAGCCGTATGAGAGTGATCCTCAAGACCTTTAATAGCCAACTCCAATACAGACACTCGACTGATAGTACCGATAAAATCAATGTCTGTGTATAATGGTGTCATGATCGTTAGAAATGGTAGCAGCCGGTGTGGTCCAGTCTAATCTATGTAAACACATAGTATGCACCTTTTATGGATAGTTTTCTGAAGCAGCCTCGAGTGTTAGTTTTAATATTTTTAGTATCATAAATACCATAACTGACCTGTTGGTCGTTGACCCACCCGGTAACTTGACTGTGGTAGGTCACCTCATCCTCCCACGAATTCTTAAGAACGAAGCCAAACTTGCGAGCCGGTTCAAACGGACTGCTTCCATCCAATCGAACATCCAGGTTGATCCATGAGACGATGGCCCACTCACATTTAGCATTGGCACTGTCTTCATTAATCTCCAGCTTCAGCTCTGCCAACTGTGTCAAAAAAATGTCTTGCTAAAAACACCTAATTGCTTGTCCAATTTTCTTAATCACTCGGCTTACCTGTGCCCCATCCACCTTTGCCAAAGCATTGATATTTTTCAAAGGCATCCAAGGACTTGTCAAGGTGTAGTAGACCTGGAAATCTTCCCATCCACCCCATTCCCAGCCGGTCTCCAAGCCGATGACAACTTGGGGCCAGCCTAATTGACATGCGAGTCTTGTGTTGTCGCCAATGACGTAGCTGAAGCTGCCGAATATTTTGTCATACTTTGGATTGGACGTGGTCACGTCGAATCCTAACGCCCCATCTTCTTCAAATCGAGGTGTTCCTGAGAAATTAGCAAAGCCCCCACTAATTACACATCCATCATCTCAAGCTAATACAAGTCGTGTGGATTGCACATGCCATATCAAAAGGATCTCCTTGCCAGAGCTATAAATCCCTACCCGTAATGGAGACCGCATACTGAAAGTTTTCAACGTAGATCCCAATCAAAGCCAACACATCTCGTTCCTCCTTCCTCCCCAGGATCGCTTGCAAGTCTACATTTTGATAGCCCACAAATGGTGTTTTGATATGAAGTTCTACCCGAGTCGATAGGAGATCAGAGAG
Source organism: Agrenia bidenticulata (assembly GCA_034694785.1). NCBI lineage: Eukaryota > Metazoa > Arthropoda > Collembola > Entomobryomorpha > Isotomidae > Agrenia > Agrenia bidenticulata. Next base: position 61,939 of record JAQFYM010000056.1, read on the forward strand.
ACTTTTGGGTACGACCCAGTGGTTGCTCACACTAATTTCTTTTTCATTGGGTAACTGGAAATACCAATATCCTTGGTTAGGAGGGATTACCCTACCTTCTCAAACATCATACCCACCCTACTCTACTATTAGAGCTAACGAGGGTGTTTGATATTTTAAGCGGAATTATATTTAGGATTGTTCTCTGTAAACGGAGGGAGGGGGGCTTACCTGGATGTCAACATCAGTTTTTAAGTTGAGATAGCTGTGATGAATATGATTCAGCTTGAGATTGACAACCTCGAAATTCCTCAGTGTCGAAGTCATGTTCCCTTGGAGGCTGAATTTGAATCTATTTTGAGTATTTGACTTGCTGGAGATTTCATTTTCTTCATCTTCTTCCAATTCATTCTCGACGTTGTCAATCTCATCCTCCTCGCCTTCCCCCCGTTCTTCAGGAGACAGGGACTCGAGTTTGGACAACAAGCTTCCAGACGTACTTTCATCATCTCCCCACGACCCGTCAAACTTAATCTGACAGACGCTTCTCTCCTCCAGAAAATCCAATCTGCACACATCATTACAACATATCCTATCACCACACTCTTCCTTTAGACACATCCATTCATCACGGATTTGTCTTGTGCTTTTTTTAAGCCTTGTCCTAGCTTTTTGTACTTGTCATATCTGTGCATCCATTCAGATCCGATACGGATACATAGTTGACACGTCATTTACACTTTCTCTCTCCAAATTCAATCGCGTTAGGACGTGCACGCGTGACACAAGGAATTCATTTTATTTACACAAAACAAAAAAAAATACCCTCGGATCCAATCCTCTCAATTCATTCTTAAAATTGTGTCACCTATCTCTTAGCCTCTTTTAAAAATTGTATAATAAAAAAAAACATGCTTCCAAAGCTAAATGCATATTCATTGGCTATTTGTGCCCAGGGATGATTTTTCCCCCTTAAATTCTTGGATTTAAAAAATATTATTCAGTCCATCATTTGACATTAAAAGACATCCAGGAGAAAATCTCAAATCAAGGTACGCAGAACTAGAAGTTTCTCAGTCCATTGAGAACCCAGACTGAGCCCAAGCTCTCAAATGTTAAGTGCATTTCACTGTTTTAATAAATAATTAAATCCTAAGTTCATTAGCTTCCACCTTGAATTGAATAAGGGGAGAAACGCTTGGTAATGGAAACGGAGTGTATCCTATTAAACAAATCTCAACATTTTCGACATAACTAAATGAACCCGCCCCCTCCGCCTCATGTGTCTCAACTTATTTTCCAATTTACATCTCTCCCTTGGAAAACGATACTACAGATAGAGGAGATGACTATGAAAACTGCACGGCTATAGTCGGAATAAACCAAGAATTTACAGTTGAGCAACCATTGAAAACAATATCCGTGGGTAAATGTGACAGTTAATATAATGAATAGTGCCCATCGGAAGTCTTGTCGATGGGTGATTTTATCTCGAGCTATTCTAACTCGTACTAATCGATAATGACGGGAAGATTGTGTATTGAGGGAGCTTTGATAGAGGCGTGTAGAGGTAGCCTAGGTAGGTAGCACTGAAGAGTATTGGTCGTCCCTTCTATCACCCCGTTTGATTTGCCCAACTGTCTTGGATCGAAGGAGGAGAGAAATTAATGAGAAGGATGGAATTAAAATGGAAATGCATCTGCATATTAACAAGAGACTACAAACTCACTCTCACTTTTCTCACAGACTTCCATCGTTTTTTTTTCTATTATTCGATGCATCTCAGAGAATGCAATAAGCCATTTCTCAAGGGGCAGCTTCAGTACGTCCCGCACAATTTTACTAGGATTTTCTTACATGATTTTTTATTTGGATTTTAAAGACGTTTTTTTTAAAGGTAGAGGGTTGAGGGACCCAGTCGGGTCAGTGAGAACAATCAAGAGATTTATAATTTCAACGTTTTCTCTTGACTGCAAGCCCAAAAAAGAGATTCTAAGTTATTCTAACGATTTGATAGAAATAAAAAGTTTTAAGGCAAGCAAGTTTAGAAAGTTACTTGTATCTGTATCCTAATTCATCAGCATTTAAAAAAATATTTATTTACAACACTAGCTGACGACTAGGGTTGTACCCTGCCCACAAAGGGTTTGGGAATGCCCAAAAAACCAGGAATATCCATGCCTAACGAAAAGTTAAGCCGCTCTCAGGGCATAAAGCTACTACATACCTTGATTTAAAGAATTCTCCCAGTTTGGGCATAAAAGGCATGCCCGGGCACAATCCCTACTGACGACACATAATATTTAGAGAGAGTGTGAGCCTTAGCCCAAGCTACTGACGACACAGACAGACAGTGTAAATTGCTTGGAGCCCTCCGCCGAGCTCTGCCTCCTAATATAGAGTAAAGAGAAAGAGATTTGCATACCCCAGATTGAAAGAGACATTTTTGAGCTGGGTGAATGGAGTGGCAAGCTGGAGACTGGCATCATATGCCTCATGATCATCCGCCGTAGAATCTGAAGATCTTGGACCAAGTCGTCCATTAAGATGCAAATGGCCTCCCTCTTCATCCTTCTTCCAACTCACTTTCCCACTCACACTCCCATTCCTCTCATCTTAAATCAGAAAGGGAAATATACAAGCCACAACATCAATTTACTTTACACTCCACCACACTTTTGACTCTCTCCCTTTAGTCATGCTAAGGGGAGGTGGGTCTGGTGGGCCGACGGATCACTTGGAGCTGTTATCTACCCGGAGCACTTATTAATCCCTGATCCGTCTACTAAACTCCACTACCTCCGTATCCCTACCTTCATTAAAGGTGTACTCCCCACCCAGGAAATAATGATACCCGGGGAAAGACAAGAGGGCCATGGTCCGTCTTAAATGCTCACGGGGCATATCTATAAAGCACTCGAGGAGGAATTGCTTGTCCGTGTCACGGCTCGCATCCCAACGGTACTCCAGGGCCAAGGTCTGCATTCCATTCTGATTTGTGGCCCTTGCTCGGGCGTAAATATCCGAGAATTTCCTACAGACACCCCAAACATAAATACATATCATTTATTCATTCATAAAATACTACCACCACTAACATCCCAGACAAGACTGAGGAGAGGCCTCTATTTTCAAGCACGACTGAGGTCCTATTACTCCCTCCTTTTGTGCTTGTACGAAAGTCTGAGTGGAATCTCATACTCAAGCCACATCTGGATATGTTAATATTATTAAAATCTGCCAGTCAATCGAGTAGATAAACACGATTGCCAAAATAATCGGGGTGGAGCTGCTCGTGTAGTTACAGCGTCTCTACTACGTTCCCCCGGAGTGTATTACGGATGGTCGAGCTAAATTACAGAGATCAAATGAATAGACTGGCTCTACTGCTACGGAGAAGACCTCAACTGGAATTGGAGCTTGGGCTGTATATGTGTACAAGACCTGGTTGTGGATTGAGAAGAGCAGTACTACCCGGGTATCAAAGTTGTAAGGGACAAGGGTTCCACCACTTTGTTCCCTTAGTCCTTTTTAATGAACTTTTAAATCTGGTAAGTGTGAAATCATCAAGATTTATTGTAGGCATTATTGTGTACAGGGTATTTTTGGTGTTTTCCTCGCCATGGAGGTAAAACCTGTAGGTGTGGTCTTGGTGTGAAATGTCCTTCCATGTTCTTCCCCCATGGTGGACGGAGTTCATTTAATTTTATGTACCTAGTCTAGGTTGTTGTAAGTAGTTAGTGGCCAATTTCCGGAGAAATATTACAATATTAAGCTAATTGCATTTTGGGACAGAAATTTAGACTCGACTCTCTGGAAGAGTGGAGATGGAACGTGGAGAGAGAAAATGAGGCTTTTAAGGGCTTTAAGGCTCGAAATGATTCCCCCCGGTTCCGGTTCTGTGTCAAATGCCTGGGACACAAATATGCCAAGAACCAATTGTTAAGAATGGAAATAATTTAGTCTTTGTTGAGCATATTTATGGCCATTACTCTAGTTCCCAGTGCATCCGACACACACACACACACGTATCGTAGTGTACAACTGGAGAGTAGTCCTAGCTCATACATGGCAATTGGAATGATGTCTAAGACTGAAAGATTACTTTCCTCGTCCTTCCATAACAGCCATTAAGGTAATTGCGTTTAGTCACGTGTCTCCTCCCTTCCTCTCCATTCCTGAGGACGTTAAGGGGAGTGTCTTTTCTTCACACATTTCAAATGATTGTAACCCGAGCCCCTGAGTGAGATAGCTCCTATATTTTACATACTACCATAATAATATGTTCTTAAAGTAATCCTTCCTCAGTCTTCAATCCTGACAAAAGAATCCCTTTTACGCGAGCTCTAAAAAGGGCTCCGAGTCCCACTGGATCTTAAATTAAAAGTTCCAACCTGGAACTTGGAGAAAAAAACCAAGATGACTCAACGACTGGAACTATAAAACGGGGCATAAAGGAGCTGTGCACAAGAGTCAAGAGTGGAGAGACTGGCTGCTATTGACACACAAGCTTTGAGATCTTCTCATATAAGCTGTTGTTGATCAGGTAAATGTAAAAGGGAGTCTATTCTCCAATCCTTGTGTTGTACCTTTAATACTAATTTAACTGATTGAGTTGAGCACTTGCAGCAAGACTTACGGGCCTAGCTCGGTCTTGATGATGCACTGGAGTCCGTATTCCAAGTCAATCTCACTCATCACCAAGTACACCGTGTCTCCTGATGTCAGACTCCCAAATAGCTTGTGCTTACGTCCCACTCGTCCCACGAGACTGTGACCCAGTTCAAAGGTATTCAGCTGACTTTTGTACTCGGACTAGAGATGAATGGATGGATTTGAAAGGTATTAATTCAATGGGTGAGGGTGGATCATTTTATTGAGAGGGATGGACTTACACTCAAGCGAATTTTAGACTCCTTCTCCTCGCTGAATATGTGGAAGCCGAGCTTCAAGTTATTTATGGCTGTGGTTGTGATTCCTAGAGTGACTGAAGTGTCCATTCGGTTCCTTTTACTTCTGTCACTGTACTCAATGTCCAGCTGCAGTTTGTCCCTTGTCCAGTCCGTGTTCAATTGAGCCTGAAATTTATGACATGAGGTTATTCCTTTTATTTACGTGCATTGGTTGATATAATAAAATCTCCTACTTTTAGATCACACATTAGCAGAGCTATGATCTAATGATTCATTTACTTGTATTTTCACTTTCCCTGTCGTCACCCATGTTAGTTTCTGTTTTAACATGCATAAGATAGAGAAAGTAAACGTAGAAGGATAAATCTACCAAGAAAAATTGTTTAACCGAACCTGGTAGACACGGTGAGCTTTCTCTTCAAGGTGGAAGGATAGCTTTAAAGGATATTGATTGGGTAGGGTGATGTTCCATCCGATTTCCATAAATGTCAAAACCCCTGGTGCTCGTTTTAATGATAGTGATGTTTCCAAATTTTCCCCTGTAAACAAAAGAGAATATGAAAGGGAGTCACATATGTAAAGATAAAGAAAAGAAAATGGAACGCATCTTTATGTAAAAGTGACTTTGGAACATAGGTGAAAAAAAAATTGTAATGGATTAGTTTCCACTTAAAAAGTTTCACTGGAACAAGGACTTGATTATTCCACCTTGAAACTTTCCACCACCACTTTTTTTGTTCCGTTTTTTCTCATTTCTATAGAAGATTACGGGTTGACAAGTATCACAACTCAGAAAAGCTTACTCTACTTACTTACCCGATCCGATAAAACCAGACATAGTGATAACTGATAAGTCTTTATAGAGATTGTCGCAGAAATAAACCCTAGTAACCTTAAAAAAGTCCCCCGGGCCCTAAATTTTTTAAACAGCTCCCATTCCTATACAAGAACTCATGCTAAGAATTAGCGCGAGGATTCTGTTGGTAACCAGTTGAATTTCCCGCTTCGATCATAACGTGACATATATGACCTTTTTACTTACGCCATCTATTGAAATTATAATTGTATTCTATTTGAGGCCGACCGGTTTTGACCGGCAATGCAATGCCCGTTTAGGACATGTGCTTTTTTTATATTATTTAAGCCCTGCCCGTTAATTACGGCCACCTATGCCTTGTTTACTATAAATACCAATAGAGAATTCCCAAAGATTTCCTACACATACTTTGCCCTCATTAGATTTTAAATCCAATCTCATCTCGATCAGCATATCCAAGAGGATTTAGAAAAACACACTGCCAAATAAAATAAAACACATTCTCGGGTATAGAAGTGGAAAGTGAAACTAGAGGTTACGTACAAGGGATGCCCTGAGCTCTGAGTTGGTGTACCAAACTAGGAAGCTAGTGTGTAGTGTGCTTATTAATTCTACAATATTTCCTGAGTGGTAAGCTCAAGAGTTCTTCAAGTAGATATTCTCCGAACCCAAAATAAAAGACAAGGCTAAAAAAAAGGAACAGAAAACAACACGGGCTGCTTTTTCTCCTCACAATGAATAAAAAATGCCATCCTCTTAATGCTTGTAAATATGCACCTAACTATCTCCCTCCATTCTATACAATATTGAAAACAAACCCAACAACTTTCTCCCTCGCCTTCTTGTTCTGGAAAAAAACGGGCATCTCCTGATGAATTTCTGCAGTTGCTTCACGTACATGAAAAAGCCATAGAAGACTATAGACACCCTAGTGGGGGGGGGGGTACAAGTACTTATTAATCCAGGCCCTGCCTCACCCTAATATGCATACCTCGGGCAGGGAGGATAAAAGATGGTATTTAGAGTGAGTGTGTGCTTATTCCTATAAAATATTGTTATCAAGTATAAAAGGAAGAATAACCATGCCTGGAGCGTATCGCAGGTTAATTGCCGAATCCAGAGATTTCCCAAGTGTATTGAGACTGGCTTCAAACCCAGCGTCGATCTGCTCAGACGGGTGGGTAACCATGAAAAGCCATCTGTGTCTCGACCCCTCATGACCCCGTTGGTTCAGCCCCGCCACTCGCATCCTCAGATTGGAAGGGTCCCTTGCCCTTTTGGAGTACTGAGGTCCTTGACACAGCTCCCCTTCGTGGTCGAACCCTTCGTCACTCATCTAGGGACAAGGGAGGGATTATTAGTGTGCATATCGTGAAGAAGGGAGAGACGGAGGTGTAATTAATGGAATGTATGGCGGGTGTGTAGGGTCTGGGAGTGTAATTGGGTATTAGCCAAGGGATGGTGGGGGCTGTATATGGGGCTATAGCCGGTGGGAAAGGAGGGCAAGGATCTGTAAGCTATTAGCTCATCTCTGTGCAAGCTATCTGCTCGCATTAGTTGAGAGTTAGAATCAACATTTGGAAACATGGGAAATCTCATCATCTCATCATCAGATTTCCCATCCCGGCCCGAAATGTGCAATGATACGAGAGGAGAGAGCAGTGGGGGAAGTTGAATAGGGCCAGCCGGGAGAAGAAAGTTTTTTAAGGAAGCCAAAGGTAGATAAATCTGAAAGGATTAAACAAATATTTTTTCTCTCTCCCTGTCTCTCACAAGGGAGAGGGAGATGTATGCAGATTCTAGATGGTCTCTCTCTCTCTAGTCCTACTCACTACATTACCGGGTAAAATCGGGTAAAAGGTAAAAAGATCTGAGGAGGAGGCATCAGGGAGACAACTAAGGGGACTCTAGGACACGACGTACATCTACACACAACACACTCTGGCTTCTCTCTATACACAGACATCCATATATTTATTTATCTATAACTTCTTTCATGCAAAAAAAAAACTCGTCTCTCTCTCTCTGTACATTCACAACTTAAATCTTCTCTTTCTGTCTCCTTCACTCCAAGAAACTTTGGAGTTTCCAGTTTGCAGAACTAAAGAAATCTTTCCTACCGTTAGACGAGGATCCACCAAAGTCAATTCAACTTTTTTTTTACCCCTTTTTTGTGGACGTAAAAAAAGGAGAGGAATCTTTAGAACATTATGCTCATATTTGTTTATATATAAGCGTGGAGGTGAAAGGTATAAAAAGGGACCGTCACCAGAGCAAATCGAAGCTAATATTTTTATATCCATGTTTTTGCATCCGCTCTACCCTTTCCATTCTTGTTCATAACAAACTTGGGCAGAGAGGTTGATGGAGAAAGCATCTCGGCTATTAGACATGCAGACCCTGTTGGCTACTGGGATTCTTTGTGCTCAATCTCTAAGGGTCTCTCTCTGTGTGTAGACTTTAGACTTTCTGATCGAGAGAAGATGATTTCATTTCCTCTACAACTCAAAACTTCACCTGATATTTCCAACCTGCTGCCAAATTATATTGAGGGAATTCGGAAAAGTCGAGACTGAGTTGGGAATCCATCCCGTCTTTGGTGGTAGTGTTGTCTCTCGAATTATGCTTGACTAAGGTAGTTAGTCTCCATGTACATTTTACTCGCTCTCCAGAACCGTACACACCTTCCCAGTTCACAGCCAAGTTCGTCTCGTTCAGCCCTCCGTCTAATGTCAAATCCATTTTTCGCCCTGCATAATCTCCCTCACCCCGGCCGCTGAATACCCTCTGGGCCGAGGAGTCACTGGATTTCCCGATTTCCAAATCACCTAAAGAGACAAAGTTTCGGATTTGGGTCACGAGGCCGAATTAAAAAGTTGGACCAATTAGTCGGATTTTTTTATAAGTGAAAATGAGACATGGAACTTGTTTCCAGTGGCGTACCTGCTAGAGAGAGGAGATGTCGATCCTTGAGCTGAACTGTTAGCATGGGCTTCAGCAATGTTTTTCCACCCGACTGGACGGTTGTCCTAAAGGATGCCGACGTGGCAAAAATGGGAGTCTGACTCTCCTTGAGATTTACGTCCAAATCCCCTGTCGACCAGTCTTTCTTCAACTGTCCTGATAATTTTTTTTTCGAAACAAATACATCCAAACTTTACTATTGGTAATCCCAATGGATGGCTGGGTTAGGGGACGAGTCATGCATATATTTACGCCTTTTGAGCTCCTTTAAGCAAATGTATTTGGCTATCGATATTGGCAGAGGCTGAGGATTTGCTAACTCTCTAAACTCGGGGCGGGTGTCGAAATTACTTGTGTCACATTCACGTTCAGCCTGTCATCCAACATTGCCGTAGAGTAATGTAAACGGTGGGGGACATTGCACGCATTTTATTTATGCGTACATGCGAATCCGTAGGGGGGGGGCGGGTAATTGAACTTTTATGTGCATTTTCACATTGTTGTAGGTTTTCAATTAAATTTCTACGTGGCCAAGTTTAATGTTTTTTTTGGCTCCTGCAACAATAGGATAAACAATTGCGTGAAGATCGGATTTATGTCCTACGTGGTCTAGGGTTTCCAGTGGGTTTTTTCCGATACGGTTAATGACTGGGTTTAATGGGCTTGATTTTTTACTACGATGATAGCCTGTTAATATGATCAATTACAAAAGGCAGAGAAATTTAGTTCACTGTGCCCCAACTATTGGCATAAGAAAATGAAGCCCATTTCCTTCAACCCATTAAACCCATCACATATGTAAGTCACTCCAGAAAGGCTTTAATAGAAACCTGTAAGTGTGTCTTTAAAAAATCGTACAACTGTTGCTACTTACAATTAGGCTGATACAAAAAATGAAAAGCAATTGAAATTATGAACGCACACATTTAGATATTGGTGCAATGAGTCCGTATAAATTCCTTTGAATCACCTCGGATGATACTGTGAAAAATAGAGTAAGGGAAAGTCGGTATGGAAAGAGAGAGACTTACTGTCCCCAGCCCAAAGGATTTGAGAAAGTAGTATGGAATGTAAAGTGGAATAAGAAAGAGAAAGGGAGAGAAATAAGCCGGAGTTGATTACTTTATAATATTACATACCGAGCAAAGCCCCAGCTACTTAAGCTTTCCTCGTCCTCTCCCCGTATCACTGCATTACAGATGCCCAGACACGATTAGATTTTTTTTAAATTGACTCAAAACACTTAATGTAAATTGTTATTTCATGTTTGTAGTTAACACTGTCCTCCGGGATTAGACTGCTCGGCCGGAAGATGACACACTTTTCTGTCTTAGTCGAGCACAAGCTACAAGCGGATTTTAAGGACTTTGGGAGCATTGTTATGTAAGCATGTTGAGGTCGAACCTGATGCCTTGAGTGAACTGTGGGGGGACTTGAGCTCCAGATTCAAATCTTGATTCTCCTTGTCAAACTCAAAGTTCAAGCCTAGACGATCCTCTTTGGCTGAGTCCCGACTTTCTCCAGTCAACGTTGTCCCTGACAGTGTGAGCTGGGTGATTGACTGTTGAGGAAACCAAGGGAAGGGATGATTAATTGATTATTAGCTTTTAAAACATGGCATCTTATGATCTCATAGCCTCAATAAATCCTTTGAATGCTTGTAACCAAGTGCTGCAGATAAGGCAGGTCACTTCAATTTTTAATTGTCGATTGGAGTTTCGAATGTTCGAAATTAGCTATTATTACGTAGTGAGAATACAATTTAAGAAAGACACTGAAGTACCCATCGTCAAATTGGCCTCATCTAGGACATTCTAAACGGATATTTTTTAAATACCCTTTCGAAAGTTATCGTCTGGGCGGACGGACGGAAGGACACAATGAAATCCACATAAAGTATGCACTACTCAATAACAGTTCATGGGATTTGAGAAACTTTAAAATTTTAAAGTCAGAAACTCTTGAGAATGTTGCACAGACCCCAAATCCTGTACAAACTCAGGGTGTAGAGTCAGGGGTCTAAAGGGGTCAGGAAACGCTGTAAAGAACTCGGTGGTTTAAAAAATGTACTTAGTAAGGAGTAAAATTTGAACTCTTAGGTTCTTGAAAAGGTGACGGTGACCTGAGTGTGTCGGGGTAAGGAGGCCGAGTCCAATATAATGTTTAAGAATTGAAACGTGTCTGTATTGGAAAGTTGAATATTATCCAAATTCGGGTAAGGAAAGGGGTAAATTACCCTTATAGCTGGGAGAGACAAGGAACGGTCTGCGTGTACATGTATCTACATGTGTGTATTATATCAAGTCCGGGTTAGCGTTATTCGTTATTGAGGTAAGAAATCGGAATTGAGTTATCTCGCCCGGGTTTTTTCCTCCTTGGAAAAAACGAGAAACGCATAACCAACAGATATAGCAGATGTCTTAAACTTTTAGTCCTTGGTCGGTGGAATTGGCAAGGAGAAGGTGGCTGAACTGAACTCGTGGCATCTCACATTCTACGTCCTTCTCCAAAGAGATATCTTATTTCATTTTTTTTAACTTTATGAAGAAAGAGATATTCATAAATAAGCTTAGTGATGTGTCATTTTGTCTGTCAAATGGATATCCTTAAGGACTACTTGGAGCATTCCTATTTTCTACATTCTCTTCTCAAGGATTCTCAGAGGAATTTTTTACGCATATTACAAATATGTATCGCACTGGAGAGGAGCATCTTTGGTGGATGGGACATATGTGGGCGGATCTCACCGGCTCTTACTAGTTTAACATACTTTGACCTTTGAGGATATTGGGCAGGATTTTAAAACAATGACGGGGTCACAGAGGTCACAGGGCTTTTCAAAATTTTCTAAATTCTTCTGTAAGGTTTCAAAAGCGTGACCACGTCTGGGTTTTTTCTGCTTTAGCTCATATCGTGTTGGCTTTATAGGATCAAATGGATACACAGGAGGTCGGAACTTATTGGCAGTGTAATAACTACCCGGGGTGGGTACTTTTGGTGACCGCCCATCTATTGGTAGTGACGAAGCTGCTCACTCAGTAGATTTGTCCTCGAAATTCCTTCACACAGACTGTCTTTATTTCTTTGTACTTTAAAATGTGCTGGATGGGCAGCTATTCTGTGTACACTGCTGGCGAATATTCAATATTCATTTTAGGTCTAACCACTGGTGACTGGTAGTGTGTATTTTTTTGCTCAAGATTGGAACTGGAAGGCACATCTAGGATCTCATTTTTTTGGAACAAGTTCATCTCCCATCTCCTCCAGAGCAATAACATTAACTGTATGAAATGCCCCTGTAGTCTACCCCTTGCACAAGGGAAAGTGAGAAGGTAAAAGGGTACATTTGTAAAGGGGCCTTAAAGGGGCTATGAAATCTTAGGGTAGAATGTGACAAAGTTATCTAAAAATCTGTGGAATGTTATGAGGATATCCGGTGATGAATCCATTTGCCAGTAGGACACGATTCTCACGGAGAGAAGTGTCAGGTTGAAGTTTAAAATGATTCATCACACTAATCAAAGCTAAAGCCTGATAGATTGGTGTAAAAATCCATGCAAGATTTGTCTTAGGGGGGAAAGTAGACCAACCTGATTATTATTCCATACGTAGTGAAATCGAGTCTTGAGTAAGGAGGGATTAGCCTTGTCAAGAGTGAGGATGAAATAAGACGGTCCATTTAAGGGAAAGTAAGGTGCTAAAGAGTAATCAGCCCGGCTTTGTTCATCAGTCTCCTCCTCGGCGGCCTGAGTCACCCCACCACGAAGAGGCGGTTGGAGACTAAAGTGTGATGAGGAGCAGAGCTTAAGTCCTCCGTATTTGTAGAATAGGCCACCCGTGCAAATCGGATTGGGTCCAGGGCCCTCTGCCTCCAACACCGTTTCGAACTCCTCTCCGTCCATGAACATCAAGTCCGACCTGAAACAATCCAAGTCCACACATCAAAGTCATCATTAAATCCAGCCTCTTTTAGGGCCGAGTGCGGAGGGTGAGTTTCTCAGAGAGAGAGCATCAACAAGCTTTTCTTATTCTTTAGTGGCATTCCGCACCCGGGCGGAATCAAAAGATGTAATGCGTGAATAAACCACCACCACCACCTCCACCACGTCATGGAATCTAAAGACTTAAGATAAGTGAGGGGGATTTGCCATTTGGATACTTTGCTCAACTAACCGTTTACTCACTAAGTCACATCCCCACTTTACATTTTATTCAACGAGAATAATCTGGAAACGCTTGGCTGGGAACCTTTGTGTTCCTCCAACACGGTCACATACACTTTTATCAATATCCTCAACTCGTTTTTTTATTGTAGGAGAATAGGAGAGTATCATTGAGATTTCTATCTGGTAGTTTCCACTACTGGTTAATAAAGCCCTACGCTCTTATTTATAGAGTTACAAGGGGGACTTGTCTTATCAGATCATTCCATGTGACTCATACCCTTCAAAGTGACAAAATATTATGGCAACCACACAAAAGCAAACTCTCCCAACTTGCAGCCTATAATGTACAATAAAGAAATCTTTCCACGTGATCCTCCGACTTACTTGTATTCCAGGATCTCCAGCTGACTCTTTGGAAGTCCGAATTCAACATCCACCAAATTAGTTCCCTCAACATGGAATGTTCCTTCGACAGCCGTGGAAGACTTGAGATGAGCCCTTACTTTCAATCCCGTATGAATATCCCAGGCACTTAATGTCATACTGCCCATCACGGTTAGAACAGCGCTAGAAAGACATAAAAAACCAGCCCCAGCCCTCCTAATTAACTCAGAGGTACTTGAAACAACTAAAAACACATTTATCAAGGAAATAATCAACCCAACCTGTCATTCATCATTCCATCCCCCTACACCACTTGAGACAGAGGGACTATGAGTTTCAATCATTTTTTGAAAATCCTATTGGAAATGGAAGGAGCTAGTAGCATATAATAAAACCCGTCTAGCCATATCTTTATATCTCTCTGTCTTATGAAATGTAAACTTTTTATTCTGGGGGGGGGGGGGGGGTGGGTGTTAGCCAGTGTTAGGTAACTTTTATTCATTTCCTGAATTTCCCTGAACGAGTGTCTTTGAGCTCATGTGGTGTTTCCAAGGCTCTCCAAAGTCCCTTATAGGGGATAGCCCGGGAGTTGTGTACTTGAGGTGCTATTCCATCTCTGTTGGATTACTAAGGAGACACAGCTCGAAGCTTGAGACGTAGCTCGAGACGTGTGTGCTGATGAGTAAGAGAGAGATGGATAAATACCTGGTGGGGAAAGTAGGATGTAGATTATGGAAATGGAGAATGTGAGAAGGACTCTGAGCTAAATCTGAACTGTCATGAAAGTGAAAGTTGGTGAAAGTCAAAGTCCTTCTCTATGTGAAATGTAACTGGTTGGGAGCCCTTCTCTACAAGACATGTTCAACTTCCAACATTTGAGGAGTATGGAACTAAGGGGACTAGGAGCCTCTGCTATTTTTTTTGACGGGGAGAAACTTGGCTAAGAGTCCTGGAGACCTGAGACCTAAAACATGTTAAGATGAGACCACATGACAGCTCATGCAAATGAATTTGCATCTCTAAATGCATTTTCGTAATCATTCCCAGTCTTGTGTGCATATCCTTACAGAAAAGTCCCAGAGTTGGACTTGACTTGCTAGAATGTGTGTGGATGAAATTTCAAGGAATTCTTACCTTGGAATAAATTTCCCTTTCACTTTCAACCCGGCTGAGTTGGCAGAGGAATCGATTAGACTCTCCGACTCAAATCGCATAATGCTGGAAGCCTGAGCACTTAGATTTAGTGGAAATCCAACCCCTGTTGGAATTATGTAGGCTGAGTCCAGCAGTAGCCTCGACTTTTGCCAATTTGTATCCTATTATTTATGAACATCCAAATTTACAGTACATAACTCATACTCCACCTCCCAGCTTTTGAGAAATGATCTTTGATAGCAAATCAAAAACTTGTATTCCCTTGAGCATGGAAAAATTCAAACGCCTCTCAAAACATTACCAAAAAAAATAGAGTTTAGTGAAGAATTTTCAGTTTTTTAAATTCCCATGCGGCCTTCGAAATGGAACTGTAAGTTATTGTGGATTTAAAATAGCCACCTACCTCCTGCTTCGTCAAGGACTCAAAGATCTTAAGAGGGTTAAGGGCCCCCACCGCCCCGGCTTGTTCTTCAGTGCCGACCATCCGCTTGTAGAAAATCTCATTCCCGAATGTTTTCAAAGAAAGGGAGGCCTGTAAAGTCAAAAGAGTTGGAATGACTATCCAAACTTGTCCATGCCATTAACGACCCCATCTGAGGAAATCACTATGCCCACAACCGATTTGCATTTATAAGCTTTAATGATAATTGGATGTTATACATAGAACGTAGGTTGGTGGGGGGAATCAGAGCCAGCTCTCATCTTATCTCTATAGTATCGTATTACCATTAATTGAGAACAAGGGTCATTGAGCCGGGTGCAGTCTTGCAGTTGAGACTTGAGGAAATAACAAAATCCCATTCATTTACACACCCTTCCCAGCAATTACGAGGGAATCAAATGGAGCTGGATTGTCATTATAATAACCAATAGTTCCCACCGACCGTCCTCCGCCTTTTCAAAGGGCTAAAGCCTATGCAAGTTTTAAGTGCCCCCTCATAAGAGGATAGCAGAGATTTGAGGATGAATGAGCACCTACAGTTCCTCAAGGGGGCTTGGTTAGTTTGCATGGAAAGGCTTTGGAGAAAGGGGTTAAGTATGCCAATCCCGCCGCCCCTGAAGTAAGTATCAATTTTGGTGTAAATGGGATATAATGTACTTACAATAGGATCAGCATGGTATCGTTTCATGACATCATATTCCAGAGCTAATGTCCGCATTTTGGATTTGCTCGGTGCCCCTCGTCTCCCCCGTCTTTTCCCAGCCGTTCCTCCAGATGAGGATGAGCCTAGATTAGACTTGGACAGACTGCTCAGCTTCCCACTTGGACCAAATATCGATTCCACGTAATGTTCAAAACTTTCAACTCTCATCGTCCCCTGAACAATTCATTTTGGGGGAGAGAGAGAGAAAAAAATCATTCTTAGCCCTTGGCGATACATTGGCATACTAATATTATCAATTAGAACAAGGCAGAGCCAGGTTAGGACCAGGCTGTGTCGTAGGTGTGAAATAATCTACACCCTCCTCCTATTACCTTGTGTACAAGGGTCAGTGGTCCACAATTGGAAGTGGTTAAAGACAAGATGAAGAATCGATATCTCAACTTAGACTTTGATGAAAAGAGATACAGCATGTATGACTGAATGTAATTGATATGCAAGATCATCAAAGGCACTTTGCTCAGTTGAGTTTCAACCGTCTGACAGATTCTGTTCCGATAATCGTGAATGCTACAATTGAATCGTATATAATCTGGTCGTTGTTCCTGAAAGTCTTGTACACAAGGTAAGTATATGAATGTGGCCATTAAGTCAGACTCCCTTACCTCGAGTACGTTCACGGATTCCCCGAAAAGATCCACGGTCAAATTAAGAGAAGCTGATCTGGGGAGATAAGAGTTCTGGGAGAAGATCAGGTTCCCATCCAGCCCAACACCTATCAAGCATGGAGAATAAAGAGAAGCGTCAGTGGTGGTGCTGGTACTCCTTGGAGGAGTCGATATATTATAATTATACATATATTAGGCTCCAGCCTTCATAGGAGACAGGTTTTAAATCCACGAGGATCGATAGAGTATGGAGAAAAAAAAACCCAACTAAATGAACACGATATCCTCAGCATACTATTAAGTAGATTGTAGAGGAGGCCTAATAATCGTATACGGTCCTGTGGAGGGCGAAAGAAAAATAGGATTTCCCCAAAGGAACTTGTGATGGAGGCAATTCTACATGGAAATAGTTAGGTAGGGAAGAAAGTTGAGAAAAGTTGATGGATCATGAAGAGGGATCATTGGATTTGGTAGAATATCCAACGATCATCATCATCATGATATTGGGTTACTTTTTCTCTTTCTGAATTTAGAATTTTTTTTAACACACAGAGATCCACTACTGCCACCACCGCCGACAAGCTCGGGTGTCTAGTCCCCAAGACTGTACTGTATAGCCTAGTCCTCTCAAACTTGTCTCATCTCCGTGTTCAAAGCAGGAGGAGAGAAGCCCTTGTGTGTGGAAAGTGAGGGGGGACGCGGAGTGAAAAAGTTGAGGGCCATTCCATTTGACTAGAATGGGAGTGTGGGAATGGGAGTGATGCCATTGTCCCTTCAATAGCCCCACTCATTCTCATGATAAACACGAGGGGGGGAATTACGGGGAAAGTTAGACAGGGAAAGTAACAAGGCTTCTAGATTTACCCAAATTTGCCTCTTGGTAGAAAGTTGAGATTTCAAAATTCCTCGAGAATTTCCGAATGTCCGTAGAAGCCTTGGAAGATAAGTCCTCGTCGGCGAGAAGGGCTTGGAGCTCTGCCTTGCTCGGGAGGGCTGTTTCTTGGAGGTTCGTGAGGTACGTCCATACGAAGGAGCCGACTAGAGGGGATTTTTGAAAAAGAATTTAAAGGATCGTATCAACCGTGACCGTTTGACTTGACCTTTTGAAGGACTCACCTTGGTTAACTGGCTCAGTTTTGAGAGATTGCAATATCCACCGAATCGTCGGATAGCTTGGGCACCTCATCAACCCGATGAAAGCAGCGATTCTAATTTCCGAGTCTTCCTGTGGATTCTCGAAGAGTCGACGGAGTATCGGAATGTCTTGATCCTTTTGGCAGGGCATTCGTCTGTGACAGAAGTGGATGGTGATTAAGCATGTCAACCTCAGACTAGATGCAATGTCTCTATATATCTACGGCCTTTGGAGCCCCTACCTGTAAGCATCAATGGCCGCCACGCGTATTTCCGCCTTGTCATTTTTCATGATGCAAGTTGTGAGGACATGAGCGATTTCATTTGAGTACAAGCCGAAATTGCCAATTCCTTTCAGGTACATGAGGGCCTGGGATAAAAGATTTATGAAAATGGACCAAAGGTAACTCCAGGGATCCTCTACACTGGCCACATTTTCCATAAATACTGGAAAATACTGGAATACTCTGTGGGTGATAAGAGTCTGTGGGATGATATGTGTCGGTACTTGGGGGAATCACCTCCATAGAATGTTCAAGTGCATTGATATTAAGGGATATTGGTATTGCATATTGCACATTTTAATCTGGGCCAAGGTTAAAGGTCTGGAGTAATCTCAACGTACTTGGCAAGGAGATTGGAAGTTCAAAGATCACGTCCTTATTTTCCCAGTATTTTTATATATATAAAATTGAAAGCAACTTTAGAACGTCGTGTCTCCCATACTACTGCCCTACTAGGGTAGATTGCAGATGGGTAGGCTATATTTTTGATACTTGGATCTTGAGTTATTTCAAATCACACCTGAACCACCCACGATGGAGTAATAACGCTAGCTTTCTAATAATGGGGCTTGGAGATTAAATAAATATTTAAACGCCCAGAACCTACCTGTTCTACCCATTTCCTAGTCTTGGTGACACAGCCCGTGTAGTTGAAATACTTCTCGTACAGCTTAGTCAGGGTTGAGACGGGCTGTTGCTTGGAGCAGACTTGGAAGCCCACGTCATTGCAGTAGGAATGGGCCAGGGATGAATAGGAGAGTAAGATGTTGGTATAATTATCTCTGGCACGGAGAATAGGGACTGCAGCCGTCAACAAGGCCAGATCCGGTTTCGGGATGAAGCTCAGTGAGTTAATCCAGGATCGAATCCGTTCCGGTGGGGAATCACTTTTCCAAATCCGATTTTGAATCACCAGGATGGACGCGGAGGTCCCTACAGCTTCCAAGGCATCGTCGAAAGGATCCCTGTGTTAATCAAGAGTTCAGAGTTGTACCTTTGGTTGGATTCTAGCTGCCGGGTGTCAGCTCTCAAATCCAAGATCCCTTGCATGGAATGGACTGGACATGAAATCTCAGTCGCCACACAGTTCAATAGATCAATACACTTGGTCCCCTGCTGGAAGGGGAAACTTTGCACTCAAATTTAACTCTTACCTGTCACCTTGACAAATCTGGGTAGCGTCTTTGGACAGATTATTCATGTCTTTGAACGAAAGGCCTCGAAGGGAATAGACCAAGGACTGGAACAACTGCCCGGACTTGCTTTCCACCTCCCCCTTAGTTTCAAAGAGAGAAAATGGTTAGGAAAATGTGCTGTACAATATGGAAATTTTTATAAATATCACGGGAACTGTGGAAAATTTGTGCATCCTATAATCCTATCTGTTGTGATGAGCTGATTTTTTTTACCTAGAAAAAAAAATCAGGCTAATCCCAATGTTTCTAAAAAAAATGTAAGAAAAAGGGTAAAGCGGGATGTTGTTTGTAGGTAGAGTTAATTTAGACGGAATAAAGCCTTGAGCGACATGGAATAAGGATGTTGGTTCAACATTCCAACTTGTTTGAAAATAAGTAATTAAAATGGTTACGAAAATGTTGCACACACATCTCTCTCTTCTGATTAATAAACCGTTCAAAACGCATCTAACCAAGTAGCTCAGATTAGGCAGGTCTTTTCAATCTTCAATCGTCGATTTGAATTTCGAACATTCAAAATTGAATTGAATGCCGTGTGCATCCAATTTAAATCAAATATACTGACTGTATGTATAAAACTCAATCATTATATTGACCCCATAGACATGTGTACCAAATTTCAAGTCGATCCGACACGTTTAAAGAGAGTTATCGTGATGACGGACAGACGGATAGACGGATGGACACGGTGATCACATAAGCCTTGGCTCGGGCTAAAAAATGGACTTATTCGAAAGTAATAAAGTCTGGACGGACGGACGGACACAGAAAAATGCACATAAAGTATCAGCACTACTTAATAATACTTCCGACAGTTCCGACCACCCGCTCGTGGATCCCTCTTACCTTGATGGAGGAGCAAAAATTGGCGAGAGCATTTTTGGCCGTGTTGTAATCATTCTGGCCATGTCCAAGATTATAGTTATGCTGGAATAATAACATTTCCCGCCTTGAAATGGTCTCAGGAGTCTTGTTAATTAGAGTGGAGATGTATGCGTCGGGGTTCCGGGTAATTATCCACGGGGAATTTCCGGCTTGTTCCTCTTCAACTTGACCAGATTTCTGTTTGCTTTTTGTCTCATCTCCATCCGCCTCTTCATCCTCAGGGTCTTCGTCGAAAGGTGAGAGCCCTCCGCTGCTATCGTTCTGGCCTCCGAACAGAGGAAGCAGAGGGGGAGCGTAGACGCTGACAAGCTCCAGATTTTGTCGGATGCTCATGTAAGCCCCAGAAATGCCGCGGGCCAAAGATCGAAGCCGGTGAGATTCTGAGCATCGAACTTGAGAGAGGAGGTTCCGGTCGACGATATGCTCACAGTCGCTCGTTGACACCACCGCCGGCATGGATTGATGGAGCTTTTCAAATACATTCGTATCAGTTTAAAGTACAATCAAAGGGTGACGGGGTCTTTGGAGGAGAGGCTTGTGCATTATTTCTATAGCTTTCTCTCTCGTGTTTACACAGGGCTTTAGAATGTGGATTCATAATAGTATTAGGTGAGATTGACTCGACTTGAATTTATGTCATCCTATCTGACGTGTTGGAGTTGCTTTTGTTAAAAAAATAACTGGATTAAGCCATTAAGGTGTTTTTTTAAAGAATAAAATTGAACTTTGTAGATATTCTCAGGTTTATAAAAAAAAAGCCCTTTGTGTGAACCAAGTTTGTTTGAAGATATGAAACCATACCGTTCCAAAGTTGTACGGAGTTCCTTGCACTGAGGAGAGGACCCCGAACTTATCCCCGCATGACTTGAGGTCCTTAATCTTTTCTATTGTCAAAGCACTTGAAGTGGCTGTCCCCAACTTGTACTCCACTTTGCATCTACCGTGAACGTCATCCTGCCGTGCACAAAACAAAATACAACAGTTCAATCTCCCATTCTCAAATCATAAATCATCAATAAAGTACAAATAGATTAAGTTATTTTCAGCCTATAAGACGACGAGGCTGTCACCGAAAATCCTTTCAAAAAATGTTCTCTTCCAAAAAACCTCCCGAGATTTTTAAAGCTATGAAATCTTTGTACTTAAAAAAATCTGAGAATCTACGGAAATAAGAAATTCCCCAAGAGAAAGCCACTCGAGTCCAACCTGTTTCCCTAGCTTTTCAAAGCCCCATTGACAAGATAATTTAGTCTATTGTTCCTGGGCTTGTGTCTCTATTTAAGCCCGGGCTATGTCCTACATGCTGTATAATATAAATTAAGAAGAGGATTATTGTCAAGAGCTCTTCAGCCCCGTCTACAAAAGGACTTGGGAAGGACAAAGAAATTTTGGGGTGAAAGTGACCTCCTCGCTCTTGTGTTCCAAGTCTAATCTTCTCATTGTATTCTGGAAGGCGGACAAAAAGCCCCGTTTGATATTAAGGGCCCAGCTAGCTTCATCCGAGTGAGGACATATCTCCTCGATCAGTCCATCTCCATAGGAAAATCTGCAATTTTTCATGCAAAAATACAAAATTATACAAATCACGTATCGATGAGTTTTCTTAGGATTTGGGTTGTGCGTGTTTTTGAAGAAGGGAAATTTAAGTTCTCCAGCAAGCTTCAAGTACCGTAGAGAAAATTGTTCCAGGGATTTTATAAATACGAGTCTGTTCTTGGCCTGAAGGAAATTGGGGTCTTCACTCGACTGTTTTTCGGACAAATACGACTGCCACACGTCCACCTCGCTCATCTGTAGTTTGAAAATTAAAATCATTAGGAATATTTCAGGCTTTATTAGTTTTAGGCAGGGTTGGCAATTGTAATGAAAAGTGAAGAATTATAAAGGTAAAAATGGGGAAATTTTGGGAAAAAGAACTTTCCCAATTTTTTTAATATGACACTCTAAGGAAAAAGTCTTTAGAATACCGAGTCCTAACTTTTTCTATTCCTTCTTTAGAATTTTCAAAATATCCTTTTCACCTTCTGTTTATTGTATTTTATTTATTTTTATTGACACCCTAGGGGCATATAATTCCACAATGAAGCGACTAGACCCATAGAATTAAGAGTAGCCCTGAGAAAGTATTCGAGACAGGGAATTTACGTGGCAATTGGTGTACACACACGGGCTCTGGACTGCACGTGCCAATGTGTCAGCTCAGACCCTGTTCCATTAATCATCCAATTCATCCCTACAATCAAAGATGAGACTCCTCAAAAGGGATTATACCTTCTACTCAAGACTCAAGAGCCAACAAGGTAACTAAAGTCTCTTAAAAACCATTGGATTCAAACTATAGTTAAGAATTTAGTAAAGGATTTATAAAGGACAGTAAAATTAATTTTCAGATTGATGCACTTGAATCCCCCGTGGGGCACATGCCATTGCTGAATGAGTCTTAGGCCATTTCATCACCACTCACAAGCTTCTCCAACTGAGGAAATATCAAATCCCATTTGTCAACCTTGTCAAGTGCGATGCTCATAATGAGTTGTGTCCATATCTCTCTGTTTGACATTTGACTTTGTATTTGACACACTGACAAGTTGTGCAGACACTCTAAATCTATGAAGTACGGGGATGGACTTGCGAATCCAGCTTGTTTACTTCCCATCAACTCATTGTTGGCAGAGATGGGATTATCATAAGACGCTCGGGGACTTAATTCCAATTCAAATATGAACTGCTCATTGGAGTCCACGACTATATGATGATCTCTATATGCTCACCACTGCCAAGTCCATAGCTTAATTAATTCCAGCAAGTTCCAGGAAACATTGTCAAGCCTACTCTTTCCAACTTGATTTCAATGAACTTGTGCACATACTATTGTAGAGGGTATCTTGGCAATTAGGATGATTCAAACTTATTTAGGATAGGAATGTAAAGTCAGTGTTTAATTCGTAAGTCAAGGGTAGGGTAGGTATGGTGAGGTTATGGAGGTGGGGATGTAGGCAGTGAAGCTGCAGAGGAGGCTTCCATTGTCAAGGGAAAGAGTATTTGTCTGAGCTTTGGGAAAGTTGTTTAGATTTTGAAGGTTTGATTGGTTATAGGGGAAAGGACTTACGAATAGGATAGCATCACACGCTGTGAGGAATCGAATAGTGACTTTGGCAGACAAATGCAATCCAGATTGAGTTGGAGGACCCCCTAGGACCGAGGTTGTTCCATTTACAACATATTGATATGAATAAATACTCCCTCCTTTGTAATGGAATTTCATCTCTGTGTCCTCATTCCCATCCAGCTCGGCTACAAAATAATCATCATCATCATCATCATAATAGTAATAGTAATAATATCACATCTACCACCAGTCAATTCCTATCACTTTCACTACGCACTACTCGGCAGGGCAACTGGATTTTGATAACAGAAGGGACATGGATTGTCAGGGACGGATACATGTGTTCCCACAATAAAGCTATTTAGGTAGACAAAACACATTGTGTGCATGGGTTGAGAAAATCGGTCATCAAAAGGCCGGTGGTGGAATTGATCCTTTTCTGGGTGTTTCTCCTGATTATTTTCACAGAGTGTTTGTTACTAGGTCGAATAAAATAGTCTCCTTACCTTTGCAAACTGATGGGCCGCATATGCTTGGTTGTCTTATTGGGCCTGAAATTCAATAGAGAGCAACTTTATCTCAACCAGCTTCGTGTGTATTCTTTGAGTTTATTTATAGTATTTTCAAGTTTTTTTTATTCCTCGACCTTTTCATTCATTTTACATTTTGTACCCGCTTTAGGCTCTTGATTCTTATATGAGAAGTAAGTGGCATTCAATATTTTTTGTCAATGGTTCAATAGTATGTTTTGAATTGAAGTTAGCTTTTGACCGTGTCATCGTCCATCGTTACTTTGGGTATAATAGTTTTAATATATTATGGCCAATTTTTACCTTAACATTGCAAGTCGGGCAAAGTATTACAGTTTAGTCCTGACTCGTTATAATATAATGGAGGAATTATCGTCGTTTCAATGTTTTTTGTTAGATAATTAACCGTCTATATTGGAGGGGAGGCTATAATTGGATTCAGTTTTTAGAATTTTCGAAAAATAATAATTCACTATGATTTGGAAAGTTTCTCGAGCAAGTTTGAATTTAGTTTTGTACAATATTTTAAAAGCCTGATAGTCAGCCGTACGACGTACGACGACGTCTGGTTCATTTTGATCGAAAAAGGCTGTAAATTTGGCCGAATTCGGTGTGTTTTAGTGAAAGCAGCATCCACCAGAAGATACCTGATACACCATGCACTTTTTGAAAGTATCAAAATACCGAATTCTGTATTTCGATCCTACACAAGTCTCATTTCGTTATCCTAGAGATGGGAAACTTTATGGATTTTTTATGCAGTAAAGCCTTGGTTTCCCATATCAATGAAAATCCAATACTCAATATTTTAGGGATAATTAATTAGCCACAAAAATGCTCAAGTTTCCATTATTTCCCCCGTGTATTCTCCCAAAACCAAATCAATCTCTTTAATTACTAAATACAAATTACCTTAAGCCTAAAAAGCGAAAAGTATTAATTCATCTCTTTGAAAATTTCTCAACAGTATTAGACTGTTTTTTCTTTGGTTTTTAATTTCAAAAACATTCCCACCTATTACTTTCCTCCTCCAAGCTCGTCCCAGACAAATAATGAATTCCAAAAGATCGAAGATGATTGAAAAAGGGAACTTACCCGCAGTCCCAAGTCCCACAACGAAGCTCAAGCAGAGGGACAAAATCACAAAAGTACTCGAGAAAGAGTTTCGTAAAAGACATCTGGGACGGGGATCCATTTGGGAACTTGTAAGAGTGGAAGTAGCCTGTCTACTACAGCAACTACTTATACCACCACCACCACATCCCTGAAATCCCCGAAATCCAGGGATATTGGATTTCACACAACTGTCCGGATTCATCCTATCGGTCTTATTGATGCATGGAAATGCACTCTGTCTGCAAGTCAACATGTTCCAATAAAATTGATCACTTTTCACTTTTCATCTCCTCGTGCAAAAGTGTGAGATAGAGTTTAGGGGAAACCAGTGTCACATATTTCGGATCCCTAATCCAATCTCAAAGTCCATCCACTTAAAGCTGGACTTAATGAATTCTCTCTCTCTTACCCGTCTTTTATTTATACCCGAAGAAATAATCGGATTTTAAGACGAAGCCCATCCACTTGGTCCACAGTGGAAAAAAACGAACACGGAGGTCAGTTTGACTTGAATCTAAAGTAAAGGAGTTGGTTGTTGAAGTCTTCAGAGAAATTACCAAACCGTCCACTCTTTTGACCTGGGTGAGGATAATGAGCTTGGAGCGAGATGCTCGAGTGTTATTAATACATTGAGAAGTTGATATTGATGATTCAGTTCCGTTTCATCCATCTTATTATCAAAGGTCAAAGGTTGTGTTGAATGAAGACGGGTGTATTTTGATGCGTAATCTCGTTTTCGAAGCTCTTTCCAGCTGTTTATCATCTCCATCCATGCTCTACGAACTATCCAGCCTGGCTTGAAGTGGCCTGGCTCCATATTAGTAAGGGCTTGACCATATAAACGAGGATAAGACATTCTTTATATTTCTAGGTAGATGTGATAATGAGTGAGAGGAATGAATTGGTGGTGGTATATAGAGAGGCAGTATAATAAATGATTTCGTGGGGCTCATCCCAAATATTCTTGAGACTGATAAGGGAGAATTTTTGTGAGATTTTAAGTCGAGCGAGTAATAGGTCACCTCAATCCATGGCTTTATATAATCCACGTCCTAATTTCGTGGCAGTGGGGGCTGAGAGTCTATTTGTACTTGGGATAATAGCTCCGTTTGTTCTTTTTAGGATTGAACAGGACCATCGTCGCCTTTTTCATTGACTTGTTGTTTACCAAGCTGAGGAGAATTTCTTGGGAAGCCAATGGCTTTGACATGAATTGACTAAAAGCTATCAACTCCATTTGGCAATAATGATTTTTTAGGAATTGTGACGATTGGTTTGGCAGTGGGGATTAACAATCTCCTCTGTGGTTAGTGTCATCAAGTCGTACAGAGTGATCATGTGTGGGGAGAAGGGCAAATGCTGGATCAACCTGGAAATGCTGAGCTGGACGACCTGGATTGAGAATTATGGTTGAGTGACGTTGAGTCATACATAAATGATTGATGGTGAGGGTGGCTGTTGCTGCTACTAACTGTTTAGTGAATATAAATGTGGGTGAGCTGCTACTGGGGAGACCGGATGAAGTTTTGTATTTAATAGAGAAGCATGATCCAAGTTAATGATGGTGTTATTAATAAGGCCGTGGTGGTGTGTGTGGATTAGAGTGTTTTGGATGAGGTTTAGTGGGAATGGAGGGTTGATGTGAACCCTGGTTATAAATATATGGATGAGGGTGGTGGTGGGGGTATTTATGTATAATTAAGTCAATCTTGTGTCATTTTGAGGATGGAAATCCTTGAAATTCTTCCAGCATCTTGAATCCTCTGTCTTATTCTTTATCCCATTTGGCAGAGAGTAATTAAAACGTCTGTCTTAACGAATGACGTCTCAATCTAGATGTTTACGACCATCTCCTCACTCCATAAGCTCTAGCCCTTTATTTATTATAATAACTAAGACTATTTTCTGAATGAATGACTTTGGGAACTTGTCTTCCCTCTTGGGCTCCTTTCGGGATTTGTGGCCATGTGTGTATTTTGGATTTAGCGTTGAGTTCACTCGGGTTCAAAATTGAGGAAATTTATGAAGAAAACATTTGGGATTTTACCTTTATGAATGAATGTCTGTCTATTGTGGACAAGGAAACATTTTTGGGGAAATTTTCGAATTTGGGGGATTTTGTGTTCAATTGCAAAAATAATTAATTTTCGTGATCGTGAATTAATTTCGAAATGCAATTTTCATATTCCTTCATATTTCTATGCACAATGGGACTTTATTAATTTGACTTCAATGCCATTGTATCAGTTGTAATTGTTTTAATGCTTTACTATTGCTCATTATGACGTTTTATGAAAATTTCGAAAAAGAATTTCCATTTATATGCTATAAAAGGGGAAGCGTTTCGTAATCTCCCATTTAGATCAAAGCATGTAACTAAAATATTTACTATTTCAGCAAAAAATAAAAGTTTATTTTTCATGTTTGCAAGGAAGTTATGAAATATGAATTATCTTATCACAATTACATGAATCTTAATTATTTCTAAAAAAAATCCGACAAGACTGGAAATGTTTTTATAGTAATATTCAATATTGTATTTTAATATCATCAATCATCATGTTATCCCTCCATTATAATATTGAATTTGGAATATGTAGTTAGTACATACATATCATTAGGTTTATTATTATCATATGCACTCAATTATTTTCACATGATCCATACCAATAAAATTCATACTATGTGTAATTTCTAAGCTTAACCATACAATACAATATAATATATAGATTTAGATATATATATATAATTTACCTACATTATTCATATCTAAATTTAATGAAATAAAATACAAACATTAAAATTTAAAATTTACCAAACAACCCCTTGCTACCCTATACCTTTGTAATAACTTCCTTCCATTCCACACGTCTTGCCGCCTCCCCCCACTAATATCATCCATGAGGGTCTTAGCCTCCCAACAAATCTTCCCAACTCGTTCCTCTAAAATTGAAAAGAGTTGACCCCCTTGGTTTAAAAAAAAAGTAGAGTCATTTCTATTTCTCAGTATTGCAATTTTTTTCTTGCAACAATGCAATTTAAAGTACCCCTTATACCTAAAGTTACACCCACACGACCAGATTCAATCATTGACCTCCAAAAGTCGTCTAATATATTCTCTAAAGATCATACCCATGTGTACTCGTATGTCCTCTCGCTCTCTTATAGCACAAAAGTTCCCTTAGGTATTCCTCCTAGTGTTCGTGTCCCCCCTTTTTATATTCTTGACCCGAGTCGTTTATGAATAATAGTTACACTAATGTACAGGTACTTACAAAATGTTTCTTATTTCTCTTGGTAATTCGTCAGGTGTATTCCAGCACCATTTATCTTGATCGTCTTGAAGTCTAGGTGAGTTGTAACGTTGTAAGGAAAGCCACACTCCCATATTACATCATGTGAGACCAAACACAAGCAAACAAACACACACCACAACAATCACTTTCACTGACGGGGGAAAGTTTCACCTCCCTCCGATTCCTCTACCGGGTCATTGGAAATTTCTCGGGGAAGTCAACAAAACTCGGGGTGGGGCAAATGGAGAGATTAATTTAATTAAGAATATATTTACCCGAAGGGATCACACCTTCTCAACAATGAACTGATATGCTTGACATTGACTCATTTCATTCTTACAGCTAGAGGTAATTAATAAAATAGTTAAGTATTTAGCTTAGCCTATGAGACGCGTCTTTAGATTGAGTTAGATTATTTGTAGCCTAGTGTAGTAGTACGTTTAAAGTGACCTTGTGACGAGTCCCACTCACACACACTCGAAAATGGATTGTGCTCTCGTATTTGGCCTCATAAGTGAGGCTTGTTGAGTTTTAAGTAACTGCTACTAGAGATTAGATTACCGGTACGTCCCTTCTACTTGGATTTCGTATGGAGAAAAGAAAAGCTAGAGAGATCTACTAGATTAAAAAGAGTGTTTTTGTATTTTTTTGTATAGCAAAGTAGGTAGATTGTGGATTCCCATGGCTCTCCAGATCCTTGTTCAAGTGTACGTGTGAGATTAGTAAATTCCACCCTCTCCAGCTTGTCCAGTTCTTTTTTTGAAGGATTTTATGAATTCTGAAGAATGAGAAGGGACTGAAGCGACTAGAATTGAAAACTTAGACGTTCCTACTCTGGGATGTGCTGTTCCTCAGTGTTCAGCAGAATAAATATAAAACACACCCTGACCGCCACCCCCGGTGCTAATAAGTCTTGCAATTATTACTATAGGTTTCCCTCTGTACAATTTTTTTTTTACAGGTTATGCACACTTCCCTTTCTCAAGAGGTCCGAGGCTGCAAGTAGGCTGCAGTCGGTGCCAATCTTGTGTCTAATCTATGACATGATAGCCTAGCTAGAAACTAGTTGCTTACATACTAGTCCTGAATAGTGACGAACCTCTTCTTGTACAGCAGAACTGAGTGTGATCTCTCCCGGTTTGGGCCTCGGTCTCTTTTCTGGAGTCAACCCGACCCTACCTACCAATGCCCGGAGAAAAGGACAGAGCTGTGCTCACTTAGTTACCTTTATAATAGTTGGTAGTCTTAGTGGGAGTTTAAAAAAGTAATTATCTCTTCCTCCACCTTCCCTCAATTTAAAGTTTGATTTTTTTAGGCTGAGCCTTTTGTCAAAAAACTAGTCCAGCTATTTGAACTGTTGTGGAAAAAAATAAAATTATTTATCTCGTCCTCTTTTATTTATCCCCCCTATTATTATTTGATAGAGACTTTTCTAAAGCCCTTGTTATATTTCACAAGTGTCAAGGACTCCAGGGCAAGACTAGCTTTTCGCAACCTTCTTCATAGATTCCTCCTCAACTACGAATCATTCTCCTCTTGTTTTTATTATAATAAAGCCTACGGACTACCTACAGCTAGAGAATCGTCCTTGGAAATCCCTGGATATTTATTCCCACCTGCATCTAGCACTGATTATCCCGAGAGGATCTGGTACTAGAAAATTTCATTACCTCACAAGGTGACGGATGTTTCTTTGGCAGTTCTAGGGTTCGTTTTTTTTGTCAATTTTTACAAAGTAGACGAAAGTGATAGTAAAATATTTCACAGTACTTTCTGACCAAGTTAGTTGAAGAGAAAAATGAGATAGCTTGTGTGCCATCCCAACTAGAACTGTACACATAGTGACTGAGGGTGGAAGGAGAGAAGAATCCAACAGAGTTTAGTGGTGCGTAGGGTAACGGGGATTCATCATTAATTATAACTTTTAATTAGTTTCTCAGAGCACATGGCCCTTGCTTGACGTTCAAGTCCGCAAGTCCATTATTGAGTTTGCACGGGAACTGAAGTGTGTAGGATTTATTCTCTCCGTCCTCAACCAAATGATGATCATGCCAAGAAGGTAGTTTTGGATACCGGTGATTTCTTGCCACACAAGACACAACAACGAGTTCAGAGACAAGCTAGTCATTCACACTAATTAGAATTGTCTATCCTGTGTGTAGTAGTACTAGTAGTAGTAGTAGTAATAGTAGTGGTTATCTATCTCTCCGGGATGCTTAGAAATGGTATACGTAAAGATTATATCTATGAGATGAGACGTGAGTAGAATTTCTCCATTCAAAGGGAGCCTTGAAGTTCAGAGGAGTTCCCAGGGCTTTGCAATGACAAACTATTAGTTTAGGATTTTAAAATTGTAAAAGGAATGGCTTAAGAAGGTAGTCGATTATCATAATTCCAACAAGGGCCCCAGCCTCCTCATCGAACCTGAAGAGCTGGATCCTAAGACTACGGATGGGGACCATCTTGACATGAGGGCAACCTGGGTCAAGGTTATATGGAGGGTGAGCACAGCCCATGCTAGAATATATGGATTGGCAAACAGACTTGAGGAGGACAAGGCGGACTGGGTAGACTGGGCTGCTGATTCAATTTTAGGAATGTTGTCCTCCACCATCGCCAACTTTAGGATGGAGAGGAGAGTATGGCCGTGTATTACCGAGTGCTGCTTGTTTATTAAATCCCTCAGAACTTGGAGCACCGGCAGACACTGCTTCTGTAACATTCAAAAGCAAAGGATTATTTTTATAAAGCACTGAATATTAATGCTATTAAGGAGTCTTTTAGAGACGTGTCCCTTGTCCTATCTGATTGGCTATCTGGAGCTTGTAGCATCTACAGCCAATAATGTACAAAGACATTGAATAGCAATGGGGAGAAAGCTGTGTGAAATCAGTATTGCACTGCCACCACCACCACCACCGGAGGTAAGGAAAGCCAAAGTCGTTTACTAGAGTGGAGCTCCACTTTGTCATTTCCAGTGTCAATAAACGTCCCCTAATACGACAGTTCACTTTCACTTCTTGCTTCCTCTTCTCTTAAATACCCGGACTACCCGCATCAGCACCAGCCAACCTTGCTCTTATATGGCTACTTTTTTTTACCCCTATGCCGTAGTACTTTTGACACTTATTAGCACTACCCGGGAATCTGTTCATCAAAAATATTCTTATACTGCCAATTCTGTTTCTAAATACCAGAGGCGTCAGAATACTGTTCTCTGAAAACCCAAAGCATTCCTACCTGACCACGATGACTTTACATGGTGAGATGATTAAAGCCAGCATATGCCTAGCTGCTAGGTGGATGAACCCATATGGAAATTAACCGGGTAGAAGTCCTAATAAAAAAGTGCCCTAACTGGTCAAGGGTCGTGGAAGATTCGTAAGGTCGTCCAAGTAAGAGTTTTTCACATCTCCCAGCTCCAGTTTAATGGGAGGACTACGACAGATAATGAGAAGGAAAGGGAATCTCTCCGCCTACCTTGACTTACATTACATCTATCTTGAAGGAGTAATCTAGCATATGACACTTAGCATCCCGTCTGCCACACCTACTACCACCACCTTCAACCTTCCCATATATTATTACCTATAAACTTATAACCCTCAAAGATATATTTCATAGCCCTTTTTTATTTATTTAGACTAGAAAATCCCGAACGTCTCTCTCCTCCCGTCCCCTATACTAAAAGGGTGTAAGAAACTGTGCATAATAATCTAGATCTTATAGATTCCTCATATCTCCGACATCTACATAGTTTAATACTTGGAAAGGATTTGGGTGCCACTGGCCTCAAGTGTTTCTTCCGGTATGGATCTTCTACAGCTTACTCTTGTCGACCCATGTTTATGCATACGATTCCCTTGGAAATAGAGCCCTAAGTATATCTCCTAGGAGTTGTTGAATCTATAATCTTGGATCTTGATGCGATGGTAAGAGATCTGTGAGCCCATAGACGATAAACCATCGCGTATCCGGGCTCGGTATGAGTAAAACATGGGGGTAATAATAATATTCATAAAATATAATTCAAGGCGCTATTGAGGAGTTTTTTTGGGTGTCGGGTATGGTAATAGCCGAGGTCGGAGGAGGAAACGGGTAGGAGAGGAGACGGGAGGGGGTAGTAGTGGTAATTTTATTTTATGCCTGTCATCGCCGATAACTCAAGCTCACTTTAACCTCCTTTTCCGCTACATTTCCCATTATTATTATTGAAATCAATTGAGCTCAACATTGAGAGAGAATTTGCTTTCTTCCAAAAGGACTCGTCGGTGTGTGTGGGCCCTACGGAGAGTCTATTGAATAATCTATGGGAATTGCTTAGTAATTCCCATGCACTTTTTACCATCAAATTGATAAGATCCCTTTCCACGCTCTACAGCACGTTAAATAAACTCGAGCGATAGAGAGAGGGGAAATTTTTTTGAAACTTATGGAATGTCTCTTTAAAGAATTTTCAAAATGAGCTCAAGAATGAGTAGGAGACACTCGAGTTGAGATCCCTTACCTTCTCTCTGTGAAAAAGCTGCTCATTCGGCTGTCTTATCGTTGAGTTGGTGTAGTCTTCATCATATATTGTGGCGTTGATTATTATGTTCTCCCCTTCTACTTTAAACAGCTCGAGTCGACAGTCCGTCTGAAAAGAAACACACAAGGCTTAGATAGAGTCGATAGATATCCATGAGAGGGGGGAGGGGGGCAAGGACGAGCCGTGACAGACAAGAGAGAGAAAGTTATTAGAGAGTAGGAGTTGGGGCTGAATTTGACAATAAAGCTAATAGCCGTAATGAAGACATGAGTTGTAGTATGAAAAAGTGTGTAATGGTCGTAGTTGTAAAGTAGCTGTGGCGTATGGACTAGGACGGGTGTATCCACAAGACAGTGATACATCCATGCACACTCAGTCGACTTTGGAAGTCAGTAGGTTGAAAAATGTGTGTGTTTCAACCCGAAGGGAAGTGAATAAGTCACGTATAAGTTTCCAAGGCCTGGCTCAGCCCTATAGGCCACCCCTCACAACTGCTCAGCTAGGGAAGGAGCCCGGGTGGCCAGCTTAGCTCCAAGAGATCCGGTAGTTAAGAGAAAGAGGGGAACTACCAGGAAACGACATAGATGAATAAATAGAGCTAAACGGAATCTTATTTATGTTTCTCGTGCTCAAGTAAAGAAGAATCTGAGGCGGAACTCTTGTAGACAAACATAATCATATTTAGTCTTAGCAATACACCACCAAACTCCGTTACATCAAACACACTTCTCTATCTACCCGGCAGTGCCCGGCACTACCCGCTACAGCTACACGAGGCTGGAGGGACGGGGACATCAACTCCAGAAGCCTTCCACATACCAAACTCCTCAAGGCTTCACTCTTCTTCTCTCTCTCTCTCTCTTATAAAGTTAAAAACTTACACAGCGTTTTACAAGTCTATCGGCTCTAAGTCTGTTGGTGTAGTTGATGTGAAATATGAGAGTCACGTTTTGTTGTCTCTCCACTCCCGTTTTTTTCCCTGATGTTTTAACTCCGACCAACAAAAACATTCATTGAACTCTCCGCTCTTTGCCAACCTTGGAGAGGGGAAACTTTTACTGTCTTACAGATAGTGGGAGGAGGCTCCTATCTGGAGAAAAGTTTTACACTTATTTTTTTACCCTTTAATGGAGTCGTGACACTGCCCTCGGAGCATTCAATGTTGGGGGGGGGGGATATTCGGCCTTTGTAAATGTTACGTCTAAAGGTACTTGTAGGGAGTTTCATGCATGTGTAGTGGCGGTGTTGGGAGTTGATCCACTTATGGATGAAAACAAGCGGAGGGGGTCCACGTGCAAATCCAAACATTAGCCAAGTTTCCTTTCCCTCTAGATTGGCAAATTGTTTGGGACGGACGAGGCCGTTCTGGTGAGCAAGGGAAGAAGTTGTCTAAATCTTAAATGAAGTCAACTCGTCTTGACTGTCAGGTGTCAAGGACTGTTAGCTCCTTATGTGTCGGCTACATGGGGACTTGGTAGGGAGACTACGTTCTAACCGAATCTTCCTTCCGTGTTCAGACACGATAAGTTAAGGTAGACTATTAACTCACCGCATTTAGGTTCATGAGGTCACCAAGCCCCACAGTGTCTTCCGGGTCTGAAGGGTCAAAGAAGTAGTGTTGGGTTTGGGGAGCAATGAGTTGTCTTAGTGCGTCCACCACGTCTCGAACTCCCAGTCTCGTGTGGGGCCGCAGGACCTGCTCGTCCCTACTGGAGAAGCCGATGAAGAGGAACACTCCCTTGGCTAGTGAGTATGTGTCTGAAAAAGGACAAGTTTTTTTTATATACAAATGCATGTAATCATTGTAATCAACCTGGGGCAATTTACTGACTTTCACCCTACAGATCCGAGCCATGCCCTGAGGAATTTAAACTAGAGAATATTATTACCCAACCTGTCTCTTGAATAATTAGAGGCAGAGGTGCGAAAGAAGCCTTCATAGCCCCCACCATCCACCACTCAATAGAAATACCCGGTATATTATTATTGCATAAGGCGAGAGTTGAAGGGAAAGTGCGGGGAGGCGGGTAGGGGGAAATGATAAATCAAACTCTTTTGGCTCAGTGCGAGATAAGTGTGCAAAGTCCGTTGACACTTCTCTCCCCCCTTAAGAAAGTAATTCCTTACTCAGTGTCAAGTCCTCCTCTATGGCCCGTAAACATGTGACTTGACGAATTGCTCAAGGAGCTAAAAAAAAATCCCCCGTATGCAACGTATGTACTCTCACGATTGCTAATAGCCTCTGCGACTCTCGAACTAACTACTTTTGGAGCTTGAAATGCAAACTTATCTTTAATACATAGGACACACATGCAAAGGTAATTTGACAGTCCGAAACTAGACTGTCTCAAAATCCTGCTCAAAATGTATACACGTGTAGTTGGACTATAACATACAAGCATGTCATAATACTAGACAAACTTTCCCTACGATGAATGAGCAGCTCACATGAAGCCAAATCAAGGGAAGCACATTTAACTGAATTATCAAGGAAACTTGAGTGGATATGATATTTGGTATTTAAATCCAGAGGGGGTTGAACAACCGATTTTTTTTAATATCTGAGCACAAGGATACGTTAATAGTTGAATGGACACCTAAGGATTTTTTTAATAGAGTGGTCGTATTGCTATGTCACATTCAAAGGTCATTTTTATGAGAGTAGATTGAGGGGGGGGGTATAATTAAAACTTTCCCACACTTGATTTATGACTCCAAGGGGGGAAATTGAGCTTCAGAAGTTGGCCATGAAAGCTCTACCTGTCACCTGCATGCTCTTTTAGATATTCATTTGAATAATGGGGGATAAGTTATTTATTAAAAAAAAACAATCCATCTCATTCTTAAAAGAGAATTGGTCAAAAGGTTGGGGTGTTCGGAGAAGCTTGGGAGTTTGAACTGAGCAATTAGGAAAGTTTGTGAGTGCGGAGGACGGATTTAATAGCGTGATAAATAAATGAAATCAGCGGCCCTTTATTCCAGGGAGTACACGGAAAATAACGAGTAAAAGTTCCCAAGAATTTTGAACGTTTAATTGAATTTGGAAATGGATGGAATCATCCGTCAATGTTCTACACTCCAACTCATCCTCCTTGCATACGAAACGAGTAAGTGCAGAGACAATGTGTATTAGTACATCAATATGAGAAAAGTGGTGGTGGAATTCCAAGAAATCAATAAAGCAATTTCTCTCATTCTCCAGACACTAAAGCGCACCAAGGCTCTTTCTTGTCTGCTCCTCAAAGTTTCGAATCAAGTACTCGTGTAGTTTGTCAAATCAGCAAAAGTTATTAGTCCCTGTTTAGCACATCGCCTCACACACTTCCCTATTCACCTGTCTTTCAAAGGGCTCAGAAAGTCAAAGTCGTACTCGGTACTATGTACTACTACTACTACCTCTGCCTCTCACTGGATTCCAAGCCGCAAAAAGTTCCCTAGCCCGGTATATATCTCTAGTATATAGTAGACTTAGGGATTGGATGGTGGAGCTAATTTTCTCCATGTCAGTCTTAGTGGGAGAGGAATGGGTTATTTTGGCAAGGGGAACTTCAAAAGAGTCTGAGGACAACATGTGCACTCATCCCACGAAATCAGGTCAGTCCAGTGGTGGTAGATGGTTAGCATGAGGCTGGGGTGTATATCTGGGCATAGGTGGATGGTGGACGAGTAAGAGGTCCCACAGGGACTTGTTCAAATGTCACCAAATTCAACATCAAGACTGGGGATTTTATTATAATCCAAACGCAGATTGTCATCATGGTACTTACCAGGAGGGGGTTTTTCACAGATGAATCGACCCGAATAGCACTTGCAGTTGCCTCTGTATGCAATGTACGTGGGCTGCAAGTGGGTGTATTCATCCTCCTTCTTGACATAGCAGTGCTTAATCTCCAGGCATTCTAGGACAGTGCAAGTGGCCCACTCCAGGCGGCCCAGCTCGCATACGCAAAGTTCCGAACAGGTTGGCTGGTCCTCGCGGTACAACTGTAATTAAATAGCATGAGAAATTATTCGGTATAAATATAATTAATTATTAACATTCTCTCTAAGCTACTCAGAAATACCTCGAGATAACATTTTTATTTTTTTTTAAACTTCACTGCTAAGCATAAAAAAGGCTCAAGGGGATTCTCTGTCCCCTCCCTTCATCTGTAGAGTTCAGACTTTCAGAAGAAATCCGGAATGGAGTGCAGCCTCAGCTAGTCTACAAACCTAGTTTTGAAAGCAGCTCTGGAGGGCCCGTTCCTTCAGAGTTTCATTGGGATTCTTAAACTTAACTACTACTAGCGGAGAGGTGACCCAGTCGGGTCAGAAATAAGAAGTTTATCCTGTGAATATTTGTGGATGATCATTACAATTAAATTTATTTTATAGCTCTCCTGATTTTCCCAATCAAGCTACTTTTTCACAAATTTTCTCTGGCTTATTAGTTACTTATTAGCAAATACCAATTCTCACCCCCCACGGGCCAACCCTTGATCTTCATTGTTAAGAAATCTGCCATGACCTCAGCCTCTTGCCTTTGCAAGCTTAAAATGCATATTACGGACAGACGGACAGACACAGGTGGATATATATTCCCTAACAAGCAAAAAAAAACAGTCCAGCTTGCCAAAGGAAGTCCAAGTTGGAGATGATGCTGAAATAATATTGTGACCTCAAGACCTTGGTACATAGATCTTGGGCGGAAGGCTTCCCCACAGCCCTCTCATTGGATTAGATATTAGCGTCGTCGACTTTTCCTTCTAGAATCTATCCACCCCCCCCCCCCCCCCTCACATACTTTAGATCCACTTCCCATACTCCTCCAGGCTTCTCCAGTAATAACTGTTCCCTCTGACCAAAAAGCCGGAAAGGAAATAGTGAGACGGAGTAAGAAGAAC
This sequence comes from Agrenia bidenticulata, assembly GCA_034694785.1. Classification (NCBI taxonomy): domain Eukaryota; kingdom Metazoa; phylum Arthropoda; class Collembola; order Entomobryomorpha; family Isotomidae; genus Agrenia; species Agrenia bidenticulata. The sequence goes on from JAQFYM010000056.1 coordinate 99,049, forward strand.
AAATTGCCTCGTCTGTAGCCCACTGATAATTTATAACCAAAGTCAAGGTGCTCCCTGCCTCCGAGCCAAGGGAAGAAAGGGCTACCAGAAAGTCCAAGTTTATCTCATAGGCCTTTCTAGTTCTATAAAATGTGTGTAGTCTGGACGTACGGTCTCCGTCCACCTTCATCATTCCGTAGGTTGTAGAACAGCTTAGACCAAGCCACGTGGATACATAGATAAGAATATATATTTAATCTGTCAGTCCATATGCTTTGCAAATAATATCATCCCAGGTCCTCCGAAAACATTATCACGCCTACTTTTGGCACCCTTGGGTCGTATCCGCTCTTTTCCTATCTACCCGTGTCAACCTCTTTCAAGCTTAATGTCCGTCTGAAACCTAACGTTTCTTCCTCCTAAGGACTGTCCACCTTCATCCTTATCAATTCCAGGGTTATTAAAATATTTAACTACAGTGTAAGCCTGTGATTATTTTTGGGAGGGAATCCAAGAGTTATATATCGACTGTTTAGCAGTACGTGAATTAGAGGAAAGCTAGTTTGGATTATATTTTTTGTTTTTTTTAAAAAAGGAAGGGGAGGGGGGTTTAAAAGGAAAACAAGATTTGGCTCCTATTATCAATCTTAGCTGACTGGGATGAACAATGAGCTTGTTGAGGGCTTTCTATTCGTTTTGTGGAAGTAGGGGTTGAAAAGGGATTAAGTTTATTTTTATTTTTACGAAATCTTGAGGATTGTTGAAAAGTAAGTAATCCATCTTTGCTTTCACCACAAAGTCAAGTTTATTGAACAATAAGCTCCTCTCGCTCTATTGAGACGTATGGATAACATTCTTAGGGATGAATACTCGCATTTTTTCTCTCTCTCCAGAGTGATGAGCGTACAGATTACCAAGTCCAGTATGCTCTGGCAAAGATAATCAATCAATTTTTGGAGGGATTAATCGGCAAGCGTCCGGGTACTTTTTTTATACTTTTCCAATCGGTCTAATGCTTCTTGATTTAAAATCCAGTGTCTTCAGAGAGAGTTTGTGAGGAGTGAGGACTGATATGCAGTTAAATGTTATTGGACAGGAATTGGACTTACCCTTTTCGCCTGGCCCTCTCTGATTTTTTGATCTGGAGGTTTGGGCTGCCGAAGAGGACAGTATCCTGAAATGAATGGGTCACGTTGGTCAATAAAACACGTCAAATTCGAACGGATGTGAATATTGGTAATGTTTTTTTTGGGAATGGACTTACTGGGAGGCTGTGTAGTAGTTGTAGGCTCAGTTCTCCCCGTCGTTGTTATAATGGTGGAGACCTCATCTGTGATGAGATCTCTGCCCTCATTGGTACTGGTATCATAGGTATTGAAAGGTGGAATGACCTCCGTGTCAAACGCAGGGTCAAATTGATCATGGGTGACTTTAGAATGAACGATTTTGTTCTTGTGACTGGGCTTTGTGCCCCCAGATCTCCCTTCCCCACCATTGGAATGGCCATTGTTAGGGTTCCAGTTGTTATTACTGTTGTGATGTCGGGTGTGGACAGTGGTCACTCCGTAGGTCGAGGGGGAGGAGTGAGTTGTAGTGTGGACGTTGTGATTTTGAGGGGGTGTGCCCCCATTCCTTGGCCTCGGCACTGGCTGAGGGTTGCCCATGGTTGTGCTGAGGACATCGTTACCTGGTGTCACTTCCTCAAAGGACTCCCTAAGGGCATTGGAATTACCCGTTGTGGAAGTAGGAGTGTGGCTTAGAGTTGTCGTGGATCGGGGAACCGAAGAAGGTGGCTGGGTTGCCCGCGTTCGGTGATAATCTCGTTGTGACTCCACTGATGCCATGCAACAACAAAAACAAGTCTCCCATCACTCACAATCCTGTTGCCTTACCTACTGTCCTGCATACCACCACCACCACCACCCACCATATATTATATACTTATATCCCTGCACTTACTTCGAACATTAATTCGTCACGTCAATATTAACCCACCAGGGATGCTCTATTGATCTTACTTCCAACTTTCTCTAACTTTGATCATCCAACCTTCATTTAGTCATACGGTAAGTAACCACGAACTAAGATCTCCTCCTAGATTGCACGGATTGAGCTCACTACACCGTTTCGAGATAAGATACGTGTAGATTCAATCCTATCAAAACTTATCCAATTATGAATGATCGTCCTTCATACTTGAGCCCCTCTCTTCTACTGCCACCCATGCTTCCTCGCAAAATCAAAGCTCATCCCATAATCCTTTCCACTCCTTTAATCCATCCTCCTACGACCGACTACATCACGGCATTCACAGCCCTAGTACTCAGAAGGGAGGCCAACTTGTAAGCTATTCAATACGGATACCAAGAATCTCTTGAGGGGACACGAGCACTAATTAAGTAATTTGCCCTTTCATTTCCATCTCAATTATGTGCAAGCATGGGAACCCTTCCCTCCAGATTATCCTCAAAAGATGCCCCCTAAAACCTTGGATGAACCAATTACAATACCCCCATCACATCCGGCATGAGCTAACATTCTAAAAATCCACATGCCTCAGATCGTTTAAAAACTCCAACTATGACGCAAGGAAGCCAACAACTGCGCCTTGTGCAAAATAATTTATCCTCCTCAAAGGCACAAGTTGGACCGTAGTGGATCCCGTGATTAATTTATGTCAACTTTCCTATACATGACGTGGACTTGCAAAACTTGTCTAAAACCGAGAAATGCTCAGTCCCAAACTCCCAACTACCAACTCATGCTACATCTCCTGCCTCTGAACATTGAGCAATCTTTTAAGACCTACTTTAACCTTTAATCTGACACGGCCAGACTATATGGAGTCAATCAAAGTTAATTTTAATGTAAATGACACAAATCCAGTGTAAGTTGACTAGAAGAGCTCCAATCTACTACTACGGCACAGCCTCAGCCAATTATCCAAGTCCTTACCAAGAAAAGTGAAAATAAAAGTTTAGTCATGTAACTGGAAATATGGAAGATAGATAATTGTGAGGTGAGCAGAGCTGGGATAAAAAAAACTCTGAGGATATGCAATTGCAATAATGCTCCAGCCCCCCCCCCATTTCCAGGATGGACAAGGGAGAGAAAATAAGGAGAGCCGATGCAGGAGGGACAGAAGTAAATAGCCTTAAGTGGTGATTAAATAGGAGAGCATGAAGTAGTAGTCGTAGCGTCATGCCTAACGCTCCACATTACAGTTAATAGCCCTCTTATCGTTAAATCAACCGAGTTCAATCACATTAGTTAGACTTTCTTAGATGGATTTATTCTCCTAGTGGTTACTCAACCTCTCTGGCCGGCAAATTAGTTTCAAATCCGAGCACAAAATCGAATATGCAAAAGGGTTAAAAAATAGCCCACATTCAGTATGAAAGTTGGGAATCCGGGTGATTCCAAATTCCACCCTGGCTAGAAAATTTCGACTATTGAGAAGGATGAGTTAGTGAAGCCCGAGTGGACGAGGAGGAGACTCCCTTGACACTTGATTGAAAGATGTTAATACGTTGAGTATGCAGTCTAAGGTCCTGTAGTTTATAGAAGTGTATGAGAACTGGGAATGGTAGGTAAGGACTCCATGAGACTTATGTGACAATGTGACACAATTTCAAAATTCATGACGATAAAATAATGCACAACATCTCTTTCTATTTTTTTATGGATAGACGTTTCCAGCCCCCACCGACGGTCCGAGTTGAAAGGATGGCACGCTATCGGACGTAATTGAGGAGAATGATTCAAGATTGCACAAGAGGTAATATCAAAAACACAAGGCCATACATACACCATACAAAAGGCAGACGAGACACACAGACACACGCGTCGGATCTAAAATGCCATACCCGTTTTTATTATATTTAAATAACCCTAATTAACTTTCTTTTAAACTCATACCCTGTTCCCTATTGAATGTAGTGACCTTTGAACAATTCGACATGACCAGATTTTAGAGCCACCTCGGGCTGAAATCATTCTTGAGATTTGTCGTATTAATCATACACGCACATACCAGTTGGAGGACAGGCTATTTTACGAGTACTTGCACATTCTCAAATAGTAGCAGTTCACAAAGGCATTCTCTAATTTGTTTAAAATAAGTCGTGAGGTAAATTGTTTTTTTTTAAACTCAATCTCCTTTTCAAGACTCGATTATAATTATAGAAGATAAAGGATAAAGGTAAGGGCACGTGGATAGGACATGGTGACTTGGTTGGGTGGTATGTAGGAAAGCTGGAAAGTTTAGTAAACACATTAATTCATCAAACTTTTCCTTTCAAATGTTATTGTAGAATAATTATTTGAAAATATGTTAATTTTCTATAAATAAGATTAAAAAAGAGCTCCATGCTCCCAGCCCACGTCTGCATGACTTACCGACACAAGGATTGACCCAGAGGATTCTCTGCCACCCGAGGCAGTCGTACAATTGAGTGAAATCAGTCCCATTGCAAGCACACGACGTCCTCAGCGTCGTCCCTAGAATCCTTATCATCGCATTACGACACTCTAACGTTGGACCGGCACACTTTCTCGTCACGCTGTCCACCGCACACGCCTGCTCGTACTCTTCTAATCTAAATCTGCAAGAGTTTCAAATCAAAAACCGTATGAGACTTCTGACACAAGCCACACCCCCTGCCTCAACTATATCTGAGCCCTTGCGGTCGTATTGTTTTAATTGAATCATCGATAAATTAGTTAATCATCAAAAATATCATCAAAATCATGTATTAATCATTCTTCCAGGTATGTTTTCAGTAAAGGGGGTCAGGGGTCAAGGTATTTAAGTGGAACAAACCTGCAGTCAACTTGAGCACGACAATCTTCAGCCAGGAGATGGCACGAGGGAGGATTCGCACCCAGGTCACCCCGCTGGGCACATACCGGGTGCAGTTGTTCTTGAGCAATTCTACACTGGTCGTGACGGTTATCTGTCTTCCTGGAAATTCATTAAGACACACCAAACTCGTTATTCTCAATGTGTCTAGCGTAATGTGAAAGCTGGAGCGGTTTGTAAGCTTTATAAGCAAGCGGGGGTTGGTAGGTTTGTCGGGTGCACCCTGTATGTTTTTTTTTCACAAATGAAAAAGAACAAGAATTGGCTTCCAATATTAGAATCATCATAGCTTTGTTAATACTTAAATGAGCCATGCGGGATTATATTTATCCCCGATTCCATTGCAAAATGACTTGATTCAGTTGAGTAACAAAGTTGGAAACGTGTCTGGAGAGTTTAAGACACTAGAGGGTAAAGTTTTATCTCGGCATATCTCTCTTGGCAATAGCCAAACTCTGGGACAAAGCTAATAAAATGGCCAAAGTCAAAGACCAGTGTGGATCTGAAGGCTTTAAGGTATTAACTATAAAGGCATTAAAGTTCCATTTCCCCCTTAATCTTAATGGAATATAAATTCCCGTCTCCTTTTCAAGGGCCGGTGAAAAATTGACAGGGATCGGAATTAGAAAAAAAATCCCAGACTGGCTCTAGGCCCTGAACTGGTGCTGGGAAAGTGCGGGCTAAGTTTTGATCCGTCGTTGTAGTAGATTGTAGCCGAGCTTATACCACCACCACCGGCCTTGTACAGACGTTGAGGGAAAAGTAATCAAGTGAAGACTATCTGGAATATCTTCAGTGGTGGGTGGACTGGGAAAGTTTCCGGATAACTTTAAGGAAAGAATTATTAAGAAAGGTGGAAGGTGTGGACTGGGCTATAGATCCATATGTGTGCATGTATAAAGAGCTGGGAGGTCGTGGAGAGTCCCCAGTTAAACTGGTAAATTGACTCTTACGGTGGGGGAAATGTGTAGGTTGCCTTAAATTATGGAGGATAGGTGAGACTATGAAGGGAAGCTGCGTCTATTAAGGGCTACACTTTCTTTAATAGGATACTATAAGTAAATGTGTACTCATTTTCTGATATTACATTTTGTCAGTGGCCCTTGTGGGCTTGGGGTATTAGCTTTAATGGGAAAAGAATGAGTTGATGGTCCTACACACCTTCTCACTCTCATAATATTATATAGAATAGACCTAACCTCTTACAGCCCAACTCTTTAACAAGGCAGAGGACTCTTAAAACTATTTCACTCTATTCACCATTTAGAAATCCTACTCATTCCACACACCCATTTCCCATCGTCTCATCCTAAACTGGGACTTTTCATCCCAGAGGACTTTTTCGGGGGGCAATCTACTGGAGATTTTCATACAAGTGGCTAAAGCTGATCCTGCATCTCATCTCTTGAATACTTTTATACACAAAATCCATCTCAAGAGCTTTAGGGCCTTGGCCGTTGTGCAAGTACCCACCTGACCCACCAGCTTAAACGGTCTGGACCTGACCTAGGCGTATCTGTCAATGTGAAATTGTGGATGTGGCATTGAGCTGTAATTAGATAGGCTATTTAAAATAGGCACAAGGAGGTCATGTTGGGATAGTCAATAGTGAGCGTATCTGTGCATGCATCTTGTGCATAGTAAATGGATGGAGGACTTGAAAGTTTGAAGAAGATATGAGGACACAGAGTCCTACTGGGAATTTGGCCTTCGGGTTCCTGCTAGTGTTTACCGGGTTGTATAACCGGAGAACAACCCGGGGGAGGTCTGCATGGGTTAATTTTTCTTGCGGAACTTATTAACCGCTTTTATAACTGACCAGATTCGTCTGGAAAGCTATTAGAGTCATGCTGAGATCTTGACGTGTACACACTAATTTGTTTTCTATTGTGTTTTTTTCCCAGGGGGTGGGGGAACTTTCAGTTTTGGCTTGTAACCCTTTTATAGCCTGGCTTCCTTTTTATTACCAGACGTAACAATACGTTCCAGCCGATTTTTTTTATCTACCTCTCTCATGAATGACGATGCAACACGAGGATTTGGTTCCATTGATTCTAGTCATAAATTCCAAATATAAATTCCCTTGCAGTCATCAAGCGTTTATTTATACATTTGAAAAAACTTGTGCTTTAAAAGAGCAAGCACTCCTCCCGAAACTTAAGCCCAGATTAATTACCCCCTGTGATTTTTAGGGAAGCGGCAAGCTTAGAAAACGAGTCTTAGCCAAATGAAACGGCAAAGGGCAGATCCCCCCTTGCCCTTTGTGGAGCCCACCTTTCTCGGATTGAGTTTGAGGGAGAATATAAAAAAAACCCGTAGAAAGCTAAACTCAATAATACGGACACGTTTTTGGGTATTCGGTGTAGACTGAATGGTCTCTATACGTAGGGGCCATTATGTATTAGCAGCGGTCTAAATCCACTGTGGTATTTTACAAGAAGAGAGAGAGAGAAAGGTAAGTTGTAGTAAGTAGAACGGAGGAGTATTGATTTTTTTTGTCCATAAAGCCCTTGTGACTTGACTCTGGCCTTATAGAAGAGTTAATTCCAGCTCCTTTTTGTTCTTGGTGTGTGAATGGTAGGCGGTATGAGATATTGTAGCCCCTCACACTTGTACAGTACAGTACAGTACACTACCAACTACCAGTCTATTATACTATGGCCTTAGAGTACGATCAACCTCGGGGTTAACCCGGGATTTACCTGACTTTGCTCACAAAACTAACTGGTGGGAAATTACTTGGAATTGCCCCTATGTTTTCTACAAGACACTCCATTGGAGAATATTATGACTAGGGCCACTTCCAAGTTCCGAGAGTTAGGAACTTTCTTCTTATTTTTTATGTACGTGGAGTAAGCAGATAATACAAGTTACATAATAGCTACAACATCCCGTACCTAGGTATACGAGAGTGGAGCCTCGTGGCGGTGGGGGATAGGGACAATACACGTGGATAATAAAGTTACTTATTCTGGAGGGTATGTATAGCGGGGTGTGTTATTACTTTTATAACGGCTTGTCCATTCTCTACTCTCTGGGTGTTATCGTTAGTTACGATGTGGAAAGAGGTCGTGGGGGCTTTTTTTATTTATGTCGTGAGGCGGGGGGATTTTAGGGATTTGGGGATGTATTTTTTTGGAAGATTTGCAAAATAAATCCTTCCACGAGTTTCCAAGTTTTTTTTACAAGATTTTCATGTTGTGAAAATTTTTAAAGCCATTTCATTGGTTAAGTGATTGTCAAGATTAAGGATATAATTAGATGCAAAATATTGACAATTTTCTAAATTTTGGAGATTTATTTATGAGACACCCTGTAAACTAGTAAAATTGTACACCCAATTTCCAGCATCTTAAGTAAATTCTTAATAATGTTGTTATTTTCCATACATTTACTTCCCCCTGCCCTCCTGACTCACGACACATTGGAAGTCGTCCCATGCCTCCACTTTAAAATATTTTAGTAGACTGTAGTTCCAGATTTTCTCTTTCTCAAGGAAAGTCTGGCTGAATCTAATGAATCCTAAGGAAGCCGATTTATTTCATGAGTTACTACAATAAGAACACTTTACCCGACCCACCGAACTGGGACGTAAATAAATACACAATCTAAGCTTTCTTATCGTCCCTGCATGTTCCTATTACACACGGAGTGTACTGCCTGATGATCATACAACCCATAATACAATATACTCAAGCCATAAAAAAAAACCCCAGCTATACAAGGCATTTAACATTTCCAGCTTTGCCCAGCACCGTAAACCTTCCTAAGCCTAGTGACCTACCCAGGATCGTTTTAAAGAACCTTTCACTCAAATCCTGCCCACACCAACTCCTAGTTGTGGAATACCCACTCTAGACTACCACTACCACTGTAGTATCTCCTCATCATTTCGAGAGCTTGCAAAGGAAGATTAAAAAAGACACGAGGCCACTAGGGCCAGCCACCACTACAGCCCTTGGTCCTGGAATCCCTCAACATTCCATGAGAGCCGGAGATTGCTGGAGAATGTAGGCTAACCAGGATAGAAACTTCACAAAGTTCCAAGTTGACCTTTCCGCAGAATAAACTTGAGAGACTACATCATAAAGCCCCCTCCACTACCTATCTAAACACACAATGTTTATACACACATATATTTATTTATATCCCTTTAACCTTATAGGAGCTCCTAGTTCTGTCCTAATGCCCGGCAAGGGTGATCCGTCCTCCTGCTTCCCCGTATTTCCCCCTTTGTAACAACATGTAATCCCACGGATCACCTCTGGAACTACTAGCCTTTCCCAGGGAAAGAGTCAAGGGAAATGCAATTTCCATTTCAAGGCTCTCTTTCCTGATTTTCCCATATCCTTTCTTCCTCAAATTATACTGATGCCTGGAGGAAGGCTAACCTATACAGAGTAGCCACGTGATGCCAGACAGGTCCGTAGAAGATGTCGATTGTCGGTGGGGGGGGGAGGTAAAAATTCTAAAGAACCGGGTGGAACTGTGGAGCTAGAAATATGCATAGTAATGAGGTGGATAAGAAGAAGAGAGAAATGTGTGAAGGAAGGAGAATGAGAGATGAGGAAGATGATCCTCTCTCAGTCACCTCTCTTTAGACTTTCCATGTTCAAACTATTTAAAAAGTCAGAGGGGGAGACATGCCCCACCCAACCTGGGCAAGGTAGATAGGATATATTTTCAAAATCTAAAGTTCAACCTAGAAAAGCTACAACTTTTTTTTCCGGGAAAACTAAACTTTCCAACGGAAACAAATGTACCCTCATGCATATGGACGGAGATGTTGAAGCTATGGAAGTTAGCCCTTGATCAGCTATGAAGATATGGAATGATCATCTATCCACAGTTAACACCTCTCCTCTCTCCTTCCTTTGGTGAAGGGATTTTAAAAACTTTCCCAAAAGGCTTTAAACGATGAGAGGAGATGGTGAAAAGTGGCTCCCACTCTCCTCCTCCCAGTTCACTTCAAAGCGGGCTGGGAAAGTTGTAGTGGGGAAAAGAGAACAAATTTAAATCCACTCCGGTCAAAAATGTAGATGCTCCTATTTTTTTAGTTCATAATTTAGCCAGTGAAAAAGCCAAGAGGGTTGGATTCCACGAATGAGCATCCACCTGAGTTATTTACAAAGAAAAGGGTGAGGAGAGATAGTGGGAATTTTAATATCTTCCATCTCCCAACTCGTCAATCATTTAAAAGAAATTCCACTTTCATCACCCCCCCGTCCAACTTGCCCCCTCCAGTGCATAAATATATAAATGAATCTGATGAGCCACTTTCCCCCGCTACTTTTTATAACTTAATCGCTCCAGACACACCGTACACACATCGACGTCTTTGGCAATAAAAGTGTGAGTTCCGTCATAGCCATTTGTATGAAGCGCTCTCTCCCCGGAGCTCAGAGATGGGGAATTACGTAACAAGAGACGAAGATCGTACTAAAAAGAAAGCCAATCCAATCATCCACCAAAGTAGCTTGTGGATATCTCTAGCTCTAACTTCTCATCTCTCTCTCTGTTCTCTGTGTATCCAGTAGAGAGGGAGAGGAGGATCTCATGTTATTCACCAAAGGATTGCAAGGACTAGAGTGGGATAGTAAAAGTCATATCTAGTGGGTGACACACATGGACAGAGATACCCGACTGACTAAGTGGTTACTCCTGTCAAGTCAACTTGAGTGAGGGGACTCAGCAGGCCCAATATGGCCATCAAGACAGGGCAGCAGCAGCCTCTCTACTTCTCGGCCGAGGTGGATTGACTGGGAACATTGATACATTGTGAAAGTTGGAAATGGTCCATGGACGTTTAGACAAAGCTAAATAACACATCTTCAATGTTTTCTCGCCCTCTTTTCTCTCCTTCCCTCTCATCCCCAATGCTTTTTGTTCATGAGGGCCACTTGTCTTAAATGGCCATGGAGGAGAGGAAGAAGAAGAGCTCTCCATTGGATTAGCCTATGGGTGTCTGGAGGGCTATTATATCCAAAGGCAGTCCTTGGCTGTCAATGTCTCTCTCTCTCTCTCTTGGTGAAGAGATGACATCAGGTTGCTTTGGTGGCCGGCTCTACCCGGTTCTACTATTACCTCTCGAATATCTCATACTCAATCCCAAAGATAATGTTAGCCGGGAGAGGCACACCCTCCCCCACCCTCAGTATCACTTCCCATCATACTTGTGTCTCTGAGGCCCCTTGGATCAGAAATTCATCAGCTTGCTTCTTGACATCTCAAGTGTCCTCTCAGTCCCCTACTTCACTCCCCATCCTACATGGCCACTTGAGCCTCTCAGCTCCATTTACAAATCTCTCATCCCTCTTCCTATTCCTAATAGTAGCAGACTCCCATTCCTCTCATATCTCTCCAATCCAAAATCCGCGTGTACTGATTTTTTATTTCCACTTACGCACAAAGTTACGTTAGACCTTGTCGTTTCAACTGCTGTTTAAAAAAAACACAAACAAATCCTAGAGCTGGCTTTTTATAATTATCAAGAGTGGCTGGAGCGAGCCGGGAATCCCTCTAAATGCCCGGGAATGTAAACTATAATCCTAGGAAGGAGGTGATGAAGAATATGACAAGAGGATTCAATTCCTTTAGTTAAACTAACTATGTGTGTATTTTTTTGTACCTTGGGTATATTTCTCTAAGTCTGTATGAATAAAAAAAAGTTGAATTTTTTTACCTCCCCCTACCGCTCTGATACATAATAATATTTAAAAGTTTTGTGGCTTCTACTGAAGTAGAAGGTAGGAAGGAGCCTGTGGTGGTGGTGGTAGGACGAGGATTCTCGTTCTAGTGTGTAGTAATAGTAGCGGGTAGTAGCGGGTATTTGTAGGATGAAGCTTCTATAGAGTTGATAATAGACTGTTTTTTTTCCTTCTTCCAATGGTGGAAAGGTAGTGGAGGATGGTGAGAGGGTGCGATAGTCACCACCACAATAAATTGCTCTGTGAGTAAATTTATGGTGAGTTCTTGGCCAGACAGACGGGCCATTCACAGAGCTATACATACTTAAACTTAGTTCTCTCTGCCTTTCTCCAAGAGAAATCGATCCAGCATCAAATGCCAAGCCAAAACTTTCACCCCACACATATTTCTCATTCCTGAGGAGAAAAAAAAAACACTGCCCAATCTACCTCCGACCAGGTATATCACATTCATATATATGTGTGTGTCTGTAAGGAGGACTTTTAAATTTATAACCCGTATGTGTACTGAGAGAAAGATGTACCGTTTCAACTTATAGCCTGGAGTGTTTTTTTCTTCTCCAGAGGACATTGTGTGTGCTTGGGGGCAATACGGAAGTGAGGTATTATGTTGGCCCAGGTAAATTGAACAAGGATAAGAATAGGTGATAGGAGTTGATATAATTTTAGCAGAGAAAATTGCCCTCCTGGATTGAGGAGGGCAGCTGAGAGGGCCGGAGTTATTTCGGTTCTAGGTGACCACTGGGTGTCAGAGCCATCGGTCACTGCAACAGCCCATGGCAGTCCAAGCTATGGGTTCACAGGTACATAAATCACCGTGAAATGTTGGGACAATCTATCTGAATTGGACTGGATGTTGGATGTGTGTCTTTTTCTCACGAGTGTGGACGACAATCGATTGTTTCACATACAAATACCTCCCTGTCTGGGCAGACAGACTTGATCTGTTGGGGAGCACTTTGTATTTTATTACAGCTTTAAGGGTCATCCGTGGATTGGATGTAAGCAGGGGTGAGATTTGCAGTAAGCGGGGTGTGAGGTAAGGAAGTTGTCAAGTACTCACCTGCACATACAAAAGGCCACATCGAGAGCCCACCGACCCTCAGCTTCTCTGTAGAAATTTTGCAGTGCCTTCATACAAGTCTCCTGTCGACACTTCATGGGGTCACAGTAGTTAAGCACTTGGCTTAGAAGGCTGAAACAGCCTGGGTCACGGCGACAATTCTGAAGGGCTGTGTAACACGTGGCTTGAAGGGGAAGTCGGACCCCAGTTCGCCCACTGGGATAGCCTTCTGATAAAAATTTAAAAGAACGAGTTAGCTTACCTATGATTTCATGTGGGCCTTTGGGATTCGGGGAATTGTACGAGTTTAGAGGGTACCTGGCGTTCTTTTAAAAATAGATCGAGGAGTTTAGGAGCCCTTGGTGACTTGTTTACAAACGTGGGAAATTGCCCCTTATGTTAATAATGATAAGGCGAGGTACTGGTTTTTGCGGATTGTCATAAAATATGCATAATTTTATGAACCGAAATTGAGGGAATAGTCCGGGTATTGGTGCTTTGGATGGTTTAGTAACGGATATTTGTTAGAGGGCTGTTAATAGCATTTTAGTCAACTGTCTGTGAACAGACACTTTGAGCTATTAAAATTATTTATGCTATAAATAAGGAGGAGGTGCCGGTAAAAATCGTAACTGTAGTACAGAGTACATTGATACACCCTGTCAGAGGATTTAATAGCCAAGCCTGTAATTAATCCTTTCAGGGTTTATGAAACTATAATAGTGAATTACAAAAAAATTGACACTAAACGCCTTTACTAATACCCGCAGTTTAAACTGTTGTTAAATTTTTAAATCCCTCGTCCTGTAATTAGTCCCTTGATTAAGTTACAACTTACAAATAGTAAGCTGTAAGATATTGACACTAAATACCCCTTTTTAATCGCTCCTACATTTTACTATGTATACATCTCAAAACGACCCACCCTTTCCAAATTGCATGTCCCACTCCCAAAGTTTTCTCTATTTAATTGCCCTGGGATAAAATAATTATCCTTTCTCTTAATTCCTTGAGAAAAAACATTTAAAAAACTCCAAAGTAATTATCCACACTTGAGAGGAGTAGTAGAGGAGAAAAGGTATTACTACAAGGTGTCCCACCCCGACTTTAAAAAAAAACTCTCTCAGATAAATATATCACCCACCAAGCTCCAGGCTCATTTATTATTTTGAGATATTCCTCTCTGACTTTCTCCCTTTCAAATTCCCCCCTCGGTGTTAGTTTTACTTTCTCTGAGAAACATAATCACAAGCGTCGACCAGAGAGTTCCGAAAGGTTCCCTTACTTTTAACACACTTCCCTCTGCCCTCCCAAAGAGTGGAGAACTCTTGCACATTCTTATAAGAGTACAACTCATCTCTTCCCTTTGTTTACCAAAAACTGAAGACTCAAAGCCTAACGAGATCATATCGGCCAGGGAGAACAAGTAGAAAAACATGATGGACTATATGGAAACCGCTTCTCAAAAAAGTTACAATCCTACAGAATAAACCGTTCAAAACGTATCTAACAAAGAAGTGCAGATAAGGCAGGTCACTTCCATTTTCAATTGTCGATAACAGTTTCGAATATCTAAAATCCATCTTGAAATTTCAAAACAGATATGGGGGAAATTGACCTGTTCGAAAGTTATCGTCTGGACGGACGGACACATGAAGATGCACATAAAGTAGTTAGAACAACGGGCTACAACCTACAACTACACAGTCCACTATTCCTATTCCCGCTTGACGTTTTTATATTGAGCCAAGGACTAACTAGAGGCTTGTTGTATCCATCCAGAGTTTGTACTTGTGATGTTGATCTAATGTTGGTAAGTAAAATCCTAGACGCGTAAGTAACACTAGCTGAGTTCAATTCCGAGCCCACTTTGTAGCTAGGTAGGTGATATGAGTTGGTGGGAGTGGTGGTCGGGATGGGATTTACTCGGGTAGATCGGGAGATGAGAGATGGCTCGTTTCCCTATGGTAAACCTCGTTCCCTATCAACCCTTTCACCAAGTTCAAGCCATTCAACTTTCTCCGCCTTGACTTTGTAAACTGGGTCCGTGGAGAATAACTCGGCCAACTTGGCTCTTTCAATTACCCGGTGTATCTCTAACCTCCGAGGCCGTATATACTCACCCACCTTTCCCTATCTCATCCTCCAATGTCATGGAGAATCATCGAGTCAAAGGTTATGCTTTGTCCGGGAGGATTTTAATTAAACACGACTGGGGAGCTGGAGTCTGCTGGAGTACAATCAGCAATGGCCTTTGGATAATATCAAATGATCTCAGGTGACTTTGAGTTGGAAGTTTGAGATGCTATGCTCCTCTTCTAAGGCTCAGGGGAACTTCCAGCCCTCAAGGGCGTTAGTTAAAAGTAACAAGGGGCTCATGGCTTCTTATTGTTGATTGTGTTAATCGATTTTGTGGTCGGGGTATCAATCTTTGGACAGGGATTGTAGATTGTATTCTCTTGTAGTGGCAACCGTTCGTTGAAATCATGTGAGAATCTTTCCCTCGCATGTAACGAGAACAAAACAGTGGGGGAAATTTCAAGAGTTGTGGACTGTGTGAATCTTGAGGTTGGTAGACCGTAACTCAACCTCCAGACCAATTCGGACTCCTACGGGCATACAACTATGGACGGGGGATTTCTTTGGAGAAAAGTTTCATAGGGCTGTGCTTGACGCGTTTCGGACATGTTTTGAAATACCGGGATTTCAAATTAAAAACGGGTAGGGAGATTCATGTTGTAGAAGCGTTTGATTAATTTTGTTGCATGTAATTTTTAAAAAAATACGGTCACCCTTAAAATACTTTTGATACTCATGAGTAGTTGTATTATTTTGATGTTAATGAGGTGAGGTGTGTAAAGTAAATTGCTTACCAATAGTCCTTATGCTGGAGATGGTGGCGATGGCCCCAGCGCCCCGGGGCTGAACAACGGACGGTGGGGTCTGAGGATGGGCCTGTCGTCCGTCCTCGAGATGTTTATTTGGTTTATGGTGTATGGCAGGGACGAATGGAGGTGCTTTACTTCCACCACGACCACCTTGAGGACCAAGGAGAGGAGTTTCGAGCTGTGACTCCAGCTCGTGATCGGGTATCGGCCGGGAGGAAATGACTTCTGTAATTGAGCCAGAGTGGGACGTAGAAAAGGGTCCTGGTGAGGGATAGCCGTGATAAGAGATTGGTGTCGACAACGACTCATCTACCATAAGATGACTTTCTGTACGAGCGGCAGGTATGATATCGATGTTTCTAACAGGGTAGTCAGGCATTGCTGGGGCCTTGGGTGGTGCTCGTGATCGTGGGGGTGCCTCGGGGAATTCGTGCTGTGCATCTATCGCATTGCTCACAATTCTGTGCTGGAAGTGCCGGTACTTAGCTTGATAATGGTTGTGAAGGTGAGTGCCAGGTCGGGGGGGAAATAGTGCACCGGGTGAGAATGACATATGAGGGGAATACCCCGCCAGTCGGTGCTGGTCTAATGAAAAGAGTGCTGAGATGGTACCATTTAGCTCAAGTGCTGGGTCACTCGCTGCAATACAATCCAAGCATGGTGAGCAAGCGTGTGATTAGTGATCAAGCAGTGATTTCTTTGTGCGTCTTAACCTACTTTCAGCTATAGGCTTACAATCTACCCGGATTTCCATATTTAGCTTGTCAAAAGTATCTCAGGCTGAGACACTCTCTGACTAAATTTCCGAATCCCCGGGTATTGTAGATTCGTGACGGCATTTTCAGAGTAGGATATCTAACCTAGTTTTTATCCGGATTTAAAATTTAAAAAGCAAGTAGTGAATAATAAAAGTATTTCTTGTGCCAACATGCTCCTCCGTAAACAGCTCCCCTCGACTTTAAATCCCAGAAATGGCCATGTAAGCTTGTAAAGGCTGATCTAGCGTATTACTCCGTCTCCCAGCTCTCCCCGTGTTCAAACTATTCAAACACGGGATGTACAAAAAAAAATCCGCATCACGTATTTAAATGTACGGTTTAGCAGAAAGTAGGGAAAAAAGTGAGAGAGGAAGGAATACTCTAGGCGTCCCGTTGTATTTTATTTTTTTCTCCTTAGTTTCGAAAACATTTTCGGAGATAGGCGAGGGTAGAAAAAGGCCGGTATGGAAAGTGACTCTCTGTGGCCATTCCATTAAAACAATTTATTTCCACCATGCACTCATGCATATATTATTACACCTAAGTGACTCTGTCAAGCATTTTATTTACTCTACATCTCTACGGTTGTCAAGGACGTGTGTGTGTGAGTGCATTTGATTAGGAAAGGGTTAGGAGGAGTAAAACTTTTTTCAATAACCATACTCATCGTCATCGTTGCAGATGAGTGGAGAGAATTCAAAGACTACAGACTTGTTCGTTGTGGCACCAACCCTACGTTCATCACAAAGCATTGTCTCTCTTTCTAGGCTAGGGATCAAGGGAGCTATAAATAGGTAGAAAAATACGCCAGGAAATTGTACGAAATACGACCGCGTGTTGTCATAAATATACAAAGGTCAAATATAACGTTAAAAGGTCACTAATTCAATCACACGCTTACGTTCTCATCTAAGCATTATTGTAGTCATTAGTAGCTACTGATCAAAGAGAGTCAAGTGTGCATTCACTATAGTCACTAGACGAGTACAGAGAACATATAGGCCTACGTGAAATAGGCCGATAGTCGACCCTTGAGAGTTACATTCTCAGCCCTATGGACTGTCCCCTACAGACTCTGTCAACTCCGTCAGGAATCTCCAGCTTGGCACTGGGAAGCTAAGATAAGGTCTACTCGAGGAGTTTGCTGCAATTACTGTGAATATACTAACTGGGATTCTAAGACTCGAATTGGTCATGGTCACACACCAACCAGTAAACTAATCAGCTACTTCACACTACTTCACAGACACACTACAGACAGACAAACACACACACAGACATTCCTCTTTGCTATACATTTATAACTATATAAAGATAGTTGTTGACTAGTAGCTCGTAGTGGATATAGTTTGGCATTTAGTATTTTAAATTACGAGTAAAGCGGAGAGAGTAATATATTTAGAATACCGAAAGCTTTTGATTTGAAAGTCCAAAAGAACACAAGGCTTACCAACACAAGGATTGTAGTTAACTTCCTTAAATATACGTTCACATCGATTGTTATTATTGGGACATATGCACCCAAACAAGGGGGACAATCTCAACTTGGTCCATGCGTCGTGACACTGCTCCCTGTGGGACAATCACAAAAACAAACAAAGGTCAGGTCAGATATGAAATTTTACTGAGGAGGACCCTGGAGGACCCTGGAGGAGCCTGGAGGGAGGGAAGTGTACTCACCCATCTTCCATCTTGCACTGTTCATCAGTCTGTTTACAATTTCTTCTAAAGTCATGTAAAAGCTTAATGCACTTGGACTCTTTCTTACAGACGTCCAGTGCATAATCACATGTCGGTAGTGCGTCAATCGGGTACGGCTCTTTGTCTGCAATTCGGTTCAAACACCCTCACAATTAGTCACTTAATCCAGACGTGTAATATTTATGGCGGTTGGGATCTTTCGATACGTCCACGAGGAATGCTGACTTTTAATTAAACATGGGGAAAACGGTATGTACTGAGCTCGTCAATATCATCTCTGGTCAACTGTTGAGAAAGAATGACAAAATCCCCGTCCCCTGTCTACAGTGATAAAACGGTAGGAATGCTCTTGCAGCGTCTCTGAGGAGATACAACAATGAGAGACATGCAATCTAGCCAAGACGGCATGGAAATTCATAGGACTTGTGAAGGGTCGGGGAGGGAAGAAAAATGGCAGACGAATGGCCCAACCTTTGGGGTTTTGTCAAGGGCCTAATAATATTATTCCTTGTGTAGTAGTAAGTAATAATAATAAGAGGGTTATCTGTTTCCCGTACACACAGACTAGTGTGTGTGGCTTGTAGTAGTAAGGAGGTCATAAAATTTCTCTTGTGATGAGGAGGAGGATGATGATGATGATATGATACGGACATACGGACTCAGTGGTGGGTGCCATGCCGGGTTCTTTGCCTCTCTCCTAGGTACGTGGTTAACAATTTATAGTCCAGGGAAAAGGAGAGAGAAGGAATGATCATGGTCTGAAAGGAAGGGAGATGAGGTTCGTGGATACCAACAAAAAGGAGCCAAACTGACAAAAAGATTTATACCCGTCCAATTTAACTTGCTCATAATTTCAATGATAAAAGCTGCGAAGCAGGCAGAAGGCTCTTTCCGGTGGGTCTCTCTACAATAATTTCCCCTAATCGTAAGATGAATTATTTGAGACACATATTACCTACTCCAGTGGATTCTGTCCGATCCAAATGATAGGAGCAATATGGACTCATCCTACTACTGCCTCTTATAATATTATCATCTCCTCAACTTGGGAGACCAGGTACGCAGCGGTATCGCCAAGGCCAAAAAACTTGGGAGCCCCCACCACCGAGCCTACACCTACGAACCAAGTGTTGTCTCCTTGGGCCTAAAAGTCACTCTTCCCAGTTCCCGGTTCATTGCTGAGGAAGATAATTGAGGAGGCTCCGGTGGCGGAGAGATATGCATGCCACTATGCTATGTTAATAGATGCTAGTTCTACAAGAGTACTTCTCAGAGACATGAGAGATGTGTACTATAGACATGTATAGTTTTCCTCCACGACTCCAATCATGGATTCGAAATGAATCTAGACTTGCAAGTAGTTGCAAGTCGGAGCGGGATTATAATGTGAGAGCTGTCAAGTATGATGTTTCGAGCTCTCAGTACAGTCTACACAGCCCCTTCCCGCAGTGACGTATAGGAAGATGGAGTATAAGCGGAAGATGATTGTTACTTTGTGATGACTTACTAAACTTACCCTTCTCCTTGACTTCCGCACAGGGATGATCGAACAAGTAATCACGGAATGTGTTGCAGGCTGGATCGGACATGGGCTCACGACAGAGACAAGTAGGATAGAAATAGGGAAAGGCTTGCAGCGTCCTCAGCGCCGCTTGACACTTCGTTATAGTCACAGTCGAACAAGCAACTAGAGAGAGAGAAAAAAACATCATCAACATCAACATCCAAAAAAATATCTTCTCTCTACGCGATATTAACCCAAGGACAATAGCCAAGAGCAAGAGACGCGATCCGAGCTCCAGCTTTAGCGCCACGGATCACAAGGATGGTTTTAAAAAGTAGTGTGGCCTGTGTGGCTCTATTTAAAAATCCACATATCCCTCGTAACTGGAACCAGGAGGGCCCGGACATGACCACAGAGAGTGAAAAGATTGAGTGGAACCACTGCATGTAATTAGCAATTAAGACTCCTCTCTGAGGCAAGGATGGCTGGGGGAAAAGGCCATTAAAGGAGCAGAATAAATATCCAAGTATGACATGGAGGCGGGACACAAACGACAGGCAATTAGAGGAACTAAATACATTTCCTCTGGAGAAAGTCTGACTATTAAAAACTTAAAAAAAGTCCCTTGGATGGGTAGGGACGGGAGACTGAGGCAGGGTCCATCCGCAAGCTTTCACTTACATGTGCTCGTAGTTGATAGTACGAGTTGGATGTGAATGGTGTGAGAAGGTGTAGGTGGTATAAATGAGTGGGGGTGGTGGTATTAGAAGCAGTGGCCACAAATGGTGGAGAGGCTCTCTCATAAGCTAATATTATTACATGTAATTGAAAGCTGAGTAGAGTGTGTCAACCCTTTTTTCCCCATCAAGTCATAAATCTCCCTCTCCCTCTTCTCAGGAGGCGTCTAGAGGAATGAATCTGTCCCTTGTATCATTCTATGATCCTATGATAATTTGTATGAGGGATTGGCTTGCCCATGATTTTTATTAGGAATATTATGATGTTGAAGCTCTTTACTTTTTTCCTTCTCTTCTTCATACTTTCCTCTCTCAGAAAAGATTCTTTATCCTCCTTCTTGCTCAGAAAGTAGAACTAGATTCCTTGTTCAGTACTTTATGTGCACGTTCTTCTGTCCGTCCCTCCGTCCAGACCATAACTTTCTAGCAAGCCGATTTTTCTGAAGCTGTTTTAAAATGTCTATTTAGGATGTCGTAGCGGAGGCTTAGTTCGAAGATTGACGCGATCGGGTTGACCCCTTCAGGGGCTTTTTTAATTTATATTCAAATATTACGTCAATAATAGCTACCATTGGAAATATTGGAATAGCTGGCGTAGTTAGTATTGAATTTAAATTGGATACACACGGCAGAACTCAATTCAATTAGGAATATTCGAAAATCAAATGGACAATTTAAAATGGAAGTGGCCCACCGTTAGATACGCTTTGAACGGTTTATCCTAAGTAGGTAGGTAGTTCTGGGTAGTAAGAGTAGATTCTGGTGATGGTTCTGGCGGTGGTGGTGGTTTTGGTAGTGGATGCAATTTATTTGTACACACAGCCTTCTTTGGAGAAAGTTTTTTCCGCATATTTTGATCTTCAATTTGGTTTAACTTGACGTGGCTTTGGTCGGGTTTCCAGAGATCTGGCTGGGCTTGTCTCTTTGTAGATGCCTCGGTGTAGTCATGATAAGAGTCGCCATCCGTTTACAACCCGTCGAGCACGGTGTATAGAGATACTTTAGTAACAAGGAGAGACAAGGAAGTTAGTCTGGCTCTGGATACCCGCCTCAATATTGGGTTAAGACAAAGCCCATCTTTGTCCCTTGTTGTTCGTGTGACAGCTTGGGTAATGCAAAGCGACTTTTTGGGAAATATCGCATTAAGATCTCATTAATATACTCGTTGCGGAATGCACATCATATTATTATACAGATCCTTGCACACACCAAAACCCTTTAGGATCTACTTCCATCATCTTCATCTTATTCCTTGTCATCTTCAGTGCACAAGCAGTGTACTGTAAATCTAACCCCCCTCTCTACCTCACACTACCAACAATACATAGAATTTATTGACTACCCCAGATGCTTTATGTGCATCTTCATCTGTCCTTCCACATGATCATTTTCGAACTAGTCCATTTTTCCCGTATCTGTTTTCATATATCTATTCAACATGTCCTAGCTGAGGGCAAATTTGAAGATGGTCACATTCGGGTGGACCCTTGAGGGTACATTTTAGTACTACACAATAATAGCTTCTCCGTGCACGTGGCAGAATTCTTTTCAATTTCGAATATTCGAAACTCTTATCGACAATTGGAAATTCAAGTGACTTGCCTAATCCCTACTACTTTTTCTATGCGTTTTGAATGGTTTATTTACTTGATAGTATTCTACACCTCCGGGATGGCACATGGAGCACGTGGAACTTGGTAGTTAGTACATTACTTTTTCTTTTACTAGTATGACCAACCCTGGTTGTTGTTTTCCCTAAATCCTATAGACGGTCCTGTAGTATTGTAGTGTGCATCGATATTTATATTTTCCGATGCTATTAGAACATTAAGCTAACGTGTCTTCTGTTCCAATAAGTACGAGGAGCTATTCAACAGCTCCATGAATCGTGGGTCAGTGGGAGGTGGTGGTGGTTAGCAAAGGGCTAGATAATTGTGTTTGCAAATCATTAACTCTGAGTATTCCATCCTTGGAAGCTCCAAAGAAATTTATCCTTTCCTCTACATTTTGTCTGAACCGATTTGATTTGCTCCCATTCGATTCTTCTCTTGTCATTTCCATCCCCAACCCGAAGGGATTCTAAGGGGTCTAATATAGGGCTCTGTACAAGCTCGGCATAAACTTTCTAGTTGTAACCAACTCAAAACTTCATGCTGCAATTTCTACAAAGTCCCTACTAAAATGTCCAAGCAGAGCCTTTGGACGTTCGAAACATTAAAAGGGGGGGTGGCCATTTCCAATGGGAAAGAAAGGGAGGATTTATTATTTATACTTTTGTTTAGAGGAAGACACAGTGACCAAGTGGTTTGGTGTGGAGTGTAGACTGCTCAAACTTTCTTGTGTTTTCTGTGTAATGTGAGCACGTCATGTAGGTGGATTGTAAAAGTTTGCCAGAGGGGGCTAAACATTTCTTGAAGAGATTGTGTGACTTTGGGCACTAAAAATGAAAGCCAATTTAAAGTTGCATCCATGTTGCTCATTAATTCTGTCAACAGCTCCAAAGAGTCAAAGGAGGAGAGGGGGGAAGCCAAGTCTCTTGGTCGTACAAAGTCCTAGTTAGTACTTTTCAGTGGGGGTAATAAAAGTTATCAAGAACGGATACGTTACCATCCACCCTGATTTGATGGCCCAACTCGAGTCATAATAATATCTATGTGTGTGTGTGCATTTCTAATGCACAGTTCAAAAATTGTAATGACTCTCAATTACCACCTTGGCTATGTTATTACGACTTTTCTTACACAAATTTATTAGGACTGAAGGGAACTTTTTTCTATACTTTTTTTTTTACCTTTGGAAGATTTTTTATAATTTTTTTTATATACATGTTTCTTATTCCTTGAGAGTTCATTTTGAGAAATAGTAATTACTACAAGGACTGCACTTGCTTATGCATTGTTTTTTTTCTTACCAACTCTGGAATTTGTGGCTTAATGCTTTTTTTTGGTTATTTTTAACTCTTAGCAAATATTAAAAAAGCCTTTGGCCACAAAATCCAAAGCTCTTCGTGTAGAGAAAGGCAGTAAAAAAATGTAAGATAAAATCCCCGATGCCTCCTCGTCTTTTTTGAGTTGAGACAACTGAATTATAAACAAGTACTTAAAAAGCTCCAGTTGTAACTGGAGCATTTAAAATTCTCAAACCACAAGCTAATATCCCAAGGCCCAAGGTCGCCACCGGAAGAAATCATCACCCAGGTCAGGGGAAAAATCAAACCCGCCTTCGGATTCAATAATCCTACGGAACCCCCTGGACTGCGGTCTAATGGAGCATTAGACTCGGTCCCACCAACGGCCCTCGGTACTTTGGGATCTTAGGCTGTGTGAAAGGAAAGGAGTGGGGCTGTGGAAGGGCATAGTCCGCTCTGGTGTGGTTTGCGTGATGAGAGATGATAGGGGCTCAAGACACGCACATTCTATAATACAATATTATCCCACCACCACCACTTCCAATGGCCGAATGACTGTTATTTTCTCCAAAGTACTTTTTACTTTAGCCCATTCCTCACTTGGCCCTCTGCTCTCATCTCATGTCCTCCTCATGTAATAACAAGGAACGAGCCATGGAGTACGGACGCACAGACCAACACCACCGCACCACTTTCACCTCTTCAAGAAAACTAAAGTAATCCAATGGCTCTGCACAACTAACCAACTAATTAACTATTATCGACCTTTTCCCCCGACCCTTCTATATCTCATGTCCGTACTGTTACCTCAAGTCTCCTCTACCAGCTATAGCTTCTACATTGTTAGTCTATTCTCCCCAGTCCTTTCTCCTTCTTCTACTCTAATAGTATGAGGAATAAAAATACCATTTACACATTTCCTACTACATCACCAATCAATAGGATCTCAACTATTCTGTACTTAGTCTGTGCTTTGAACAGTTTCACAGCTGATTATCGTAATACGCTCAATTCAAAAAGAACTACATGATTTGAAGGGGGGGGGCTTCTCTGAGGATATCTTGAGATAGCAAAGCAGGGAAAGCTGGAAAGAGGTTGCTAAGGTGTGGAGTCTCCTGAGGCTCAATCCGTCTCCTTTTGGTTTGCCTTTAGCCTTGGCAAGTCTTTTTTTTGTTTTTTTTCTTTAAATCGAGAAGTCATTAGTTTTTATTAGTTTCTTCGTGGCGTTCAAAACACTGAGTAGTAAATCAGCCACCTCCAATTCACTCGAGCAGTCTACACGCATTTCCTCTTAACGTTCCACATTATCTCCATGAGAATCGGCAATTTTTCCCTACGTCTCAAAACTGGGTTCTTAGTGTGTGTTTTGTTGTGCTCCCTCGCCTCCTTTTAGTATTGGAATCAAATGGCCGGGTATCTTGAGCTGGGGACGATGGATGTGATTGGTCAATCTTGGGATTGTTCTGGCCGGTGGAGTTGGTTCTGGGTGGAGGGGGCAACGTTTTTCTCGCCTTTGTAGGTAGAGAGGCATGGAGTTTTCGCTTGAGCTTAATCTCAAAGGGAGGGGAAAGATTTGTAAGAGACTTGAAGAAAATGGGAATAGTGTATCAGTTTTGACTTACAATTAATCCTGGCTAATGTATTTTAACTGCCATTTCTATGGAGGGGATTTCGTTTCGGATTAAGACTAATAATAAGGCTTTCATTCATAAATGAGATTGTTGTTAATCAAGATTGTAGCTTTGTGGACATTTTATGCTTGAGTAGTCTTTTTTAGGTTGCTTAGTTTTTCTCGACATGCTTCAGGATGGGTTAAAGCAATTAGACAACTGACTTTGAAAAACATCCTTGTGGCCTAGCAAGTTTTTTTGGAAATGAAGAGGCAGTAAATTGTAGATAACTTTATGAACTTCAATTTAAAGTTTTGTCTTGCCCTCTTGGGGCTGGAATGAATGAGTTTCCGATTGGGAATTGAATTTTAAAAAACCAAATTTGGCATCGAAACTTCTCCATAAACAATTTGCAGCGTCTACATTTTCGAAAAATATCTTAATCTTATCTTAAATATGCCCGCAGGTATTTTTTTTAAACTTGGTTGTTAGAGGTTAGCGCAATTGCTTTAACTCATCCTTGATTCCAAATATTGTAGATTGGAAAGATTCTAAGAATAATCTGTTTAAATTTTAAAGTAGCATTGAATTTTTTTTTTCGATATTTATGATACCCAAGAACCGAACGTTAATAACGGTACAGTATTAAATATTTGAAACAAGATTTAGTCCGAGTTAGCTATTAATTTATGAGCAAGACATGTAATTGAAATTAGGTTATCTTTGAGACTAATATTTAAAAGGAATTTTAAAACGTGTAATTTCATTAAAAGTAAAGTAGTAGCACATCGTGTTCTCTATCTCCCGGGTATTATTCTACTTTTTGATGGCATGCCATATTATGGGCTACTGTAGAACATGATTATTCCTGCCGACTCACTGGCCTCTTAAGATAACCTGATATTTAGCGTTTATTTTAACCAACAACTTTATAGTTTCTCCACACGAGTTTTATTTTTTTGAAAAGGGAGAAAAAAGTGAGTAAATTTTATTGGAAGTATTGCAAGTACAAATTGCAATTACGGAACAAGTTTCAAAAGTGTAGCTGGAAGAGGAAACATGCCAACACTCTCCTACCCTATTTTTAATAGACATGGAATGGGCTGTAATCAGTCATTGAAATCCCAATCATGCGATACACGTTATTTGTATCCTTGTAAAAAGCACACCATTTATCATCCTACACACTATTGCTCAAATTTTAAGCTTTCTACCCTTTTTTTTACATAGTCAGGGTTGGCCATTGAAATGTCAATGGAAAAATAGGGGAAATGAAAATTATTGAATTTTTACCAAATTCCTTGAAAAGCCATATAAAAAGTGTGAAAATGATAATTGAACTCTTGAAATTTCGCAACATGTATGAAAATTAAAAAAAAATTACGCCATAATTTTTTTATGAATCGGGTAAACAAACGAAAATTAGAATTAATCTGCTACAAATTGTGGTACTCACACAATTACATTTAATCGGCACTGACGCCATAATTATTTGAGGAGATTTATTTCAAATGGATTTTTTTGGAATCATTTGTAGAAAGTTATTAGAGTCCTAAGGGCTTCACATGAAGATGAGAGATTACAATTACAAAGCAAAAAATGTGGAATCCAAGCCGATTTATGTTATCATCAAAAACTACGTGGATTTGCTTTCATATTTTCAAGATTTCAAGGTGCATGAAAAACAAAGAGAAACAGTAATATTTTCCATTTAAAAAAATCGTCAAAAAATGAAACATGGCCAACCCTGTCTAAAGTCTTGAAGCTCCAACGCTTTACTTTACTTCGCTTACGTTCACCTCACTCTCTCCGTATCTTTAACTCTTCAAATTTAACAGTCACCCAAAAAAAAGCCCATGGTTTTCCCACAGCTCAAAAATTCCGTTTAATTCCAGTCGCAGAAAATGATGTGGCATTAAATTTTTCGATTAGCCCCTGGAATTAGATCGTTAAAGCTCCAGGGAATTAAAATCCTATTAAATTCCAGCTTCCCCAAATCCATCTTTAAATATGTATCTGAAGGGAGTTAATTGACTATTGATTTTCACCCAAGTCTATTAAGTGCTAATCTGTTTATGCCCAGCCACAAGGAGAGCCCCTCGACAAGTAGATTAAGATCGGGGAAGAAGCACTGTGGGGACATTGCATGTTGGAAATTGTCCTTGGTTAATAATCCGACAGCCCTCCATACCGGAATACGAATTAATTTGAAATCAAAATCCAAACTCCAACTCTTACCCTTTTCAGCACCACAAACTCGAGGCACAATCTCCAAAATGGGGTGGCAAGCTGTGTTATTCGTACAGGAATCTCGGGCTTGAATACAATTCATAACAGCCGTGGCAGTCTTTGTCTGAACTCCTGAAAAAACACACAACACAACATACCCATCAGTCAATTTCATATCATTCAATCTGTCATGTCATATTATTCACATCTCCTCCTATCCCCTGTGTCTCAACAGTTTACAAACGCAAAGTAGTAGCCTAATGTTTTTGAAATCCAATCGGCCCCAACAAACGATCTAATATGCAGAGGGAGTGGAAACACGGAGCCACTTAGCGTTCATACCAAACCTCAATGATTCCTTGACTTATTTACACTTTCAAAGAATCAGAATGGAGCCAGTAATTTACATTCTAAATTCTAGCCCTAGTCACTCAACGGCTGACTGATTGAGGACGGGGACAATTGGCTGGTAAATGGAGTCAATTGATATTGATGGCCGGTGATTAGAAAGAAAAAATAAGCTAACTTCCATGTCCCAACTTTTAAGACAAGCTCGGGCTGTCCTTGTAGTTTCTACACAGCCGTGTGTTACTCAACTCTGGTCCTTCCTCAATTAAAGGGGCAGTGGCGTGCTCGTTTTTCGGATTTGGCCAAAAGTACTCACAAGTTTGGGGGAAACTGTCATTGCCCAACTTGGAATGACACTGTTTGGATCAATCAAATTTCCTGGTATATGGCTGAGGAGCTGTTTTTAAGAAACCACCCCCACTACCTTCAAGAGAGAGGTCCGCCGAAATTGGTCTTATAAAATTGGGCCTTGCCCGAGAGCCGAGGGTTTTACAAGGAGAGAGAGAGAGTCAGAGGACATTGGGATGAAGGTGGAAAAAGGGAGCTTAGTTTAATGTCCAATTTCTTTAGAAAAAGTCATTTTTCCCATCCCGTTCCACTCTGGTAATACCTCAGTTATATTATATCACATCTTCCATCCCCTGTTTGATGTAGCAGAGAGAATTTTATGTTCAAACTGCAAAAAGTTCTTAAACTCTTTCTTCTTTTTCTCTTCAAGCTAAATTACATTAGAATCCTTTTACATTCTAACTGAGATTTAGAAGTCTGATGAAATTACTCCTTTCCCCACTGAGATTTGATCAACTTTAAAATCTGCAAAAGGGCCATCTCTTCCCCTTGGTACAAATGGAGACACTATTTTATACAAACTCTCTCTCTCTCTCAAGAGTTAAAAAAATACTCATCTTTTTAGCACTCCACACAGTGAGTATCACCCTGTTAAACGGGGACTTGGAAATGCCGAGTTGACAAATTCTCCCATAGATACACACATTGAAGACATACGACCGTCCTTATCTTAAACGATCTTGAGTTGTAAACTCCACCAGACTCCCTTCCACTAAATTCACAAACTTAACATAGAAATATATTCAACGAGCTTATAGAGCAAGACGCTCCTTTACAACTAAGTCCATTCTTTTTTAAACTCATCGACATGGAAGATGGGGGGGGGCAAACAAGATTTAAGACCAACTGGACCAAAGTCAATCTACTCTTGTCATCAACTCATATAAATTTAGCTGACATGGGATCTAAGAGCAGGATTACATTACTCCACAGTTCCTAGTCGATTTTAAAGCGAACCTCCCCCTCTTGGAAAGATTGAGGGTAGTTGGTAGGACTGGTAGGAGTAGTTGGGACGGGAGTTGGAAATCCGGAGATCTATAAGTGCCCAACATAAATCCTTCGTCAATCAGTTTAACTCTAAGGTCGATAGAGACTGAGAACCCCGGTTGGGTCTCAACTATCGAGGAAATCTGACTCAATGGTGGTAAAAGAAATTGGACTAAACGGAAGATAAAAGGAGTTTCATGTTCAGATTTCAGATCTCATCTTTTAAAGCTGAATCGAGGGTGGATCTTTAATGGCCACTGTACACATGACGGAAGAAAGGGATTTTGTCCGGCATCTTGGATTCTAATGCCAAGACTTGTCCTCACATCCAGCATCGACTACCCCTGGGACTCTCACCCGTGCTAACTAACACCGACTTGGCTCTCAAGTCCCTACCGTCGACCCCAACAGCCTCTCCAAGGTCACGGGTATCAGAGAAAAGACACGGTGGATCCAATGGACTGCTGAGATCCCTTTCCTTTATATTCCATCTTCATAGTCCACATTCGGATTTGAATAGCTCAGCATCTTCTCAGCGTCCCTCGTCTGTTGGATGGATGCCTGGATGGGATGTACTAGATATTATGTTGATCTGATGGTGTTCAGGAGTGAGGAACGCTTTGGGATTCTTCAGATCATCCCCGCCCTATCAGCCAGATTACTTTGAGCAGGTTGAACAACTAGTAGCCCTGGATTCTCGACCGTATGGATCGCATGTTTAGTAAAGGTATAGTAAAGCAAGGGACTTGTACGGAACTCAAGACACTAAATTCTAAATCCGTATTGTGAACGATTCAAACTTTTTTTTCCTTTGGTGAAAAAGAAAGCTTTTATTTCCCCCTTGCCCATTGGAGGTTCTGGAGTATGACTCACTTGGCATTGGGATTCCTACATTTCCTACAACTTGAACTCAATCTAGGGTATCTGGATAAGTCTTAAGATATTAAAATGTCGAGACTGGAGAGAAGAGCAAGGGAACGTTGAAGAGACAGTTGCTTCTGCTTTCAGAGCTAACAATCCCATTCTCCATAAAGTCTTTGATGGCACTGAATCTCGCCTTTCATCTTCCATCCTACCTAATCATAAGAAAGTATGAGGAGAGAAGATCCAGTAGCTGCAGCTTTGGAAATGCATTATGCAAATCGAGTCCACATGCACCAGCCTCTCAAAGTCCGTTCTAAATAGTTAAATACCAAGTTGGATACTAAGCTGGGGA
This sequence comes from Agrenia bidenticulata, assembly GCA_034694785.1. Taxonomy (NCBI): domain Eukaryota; kingdom Metazoa; phylum Arthropoda; class Collembola; order Entomobryomorpha; family Isotomidae; genus Agrenia; species Agrenia bidenticulata. The sequence continues at coordinate 128,893 of JAQFYM010000056.1, forward strand.
GACTTGTTTTAAAATCACTCCCACCTCTGGGTTAAGGGCTAGAAAGTCGTTGAATGCTCACAATTTTGAGCTTTGAGCTTTGACAAGGTTCAAGTACAAGTTTGAGCTGGAGACGACCCACTCTCTGATTTCCCCTTAGCCTTTGGGCTCTTTCAGTGTCCCCCTTCGTTCACCCTTGATGGAATGGAATATTGGAGTTGTATGAACTTGTATGTGTGTAAAAGGGTGTTGAAAACAGATTTCATGCTTCGTCAAAATCTCCTTGCACCTTTGAACGGTGTGAAAGCGGGGCTTTTGTGCCCAACATTTGACATTCTAAAGGCCTCACTAAATTCATCAATCTCTCAATCTCCCTTTCAACATGTCAAATGAGATCCCCATGACTTTCCTCCCTTCCACTACCAACGCCACCAAGGACTAAGCCTCACTTTCCACCCAACCTTGTCTTCTAAATCGTGCTGGTAACTGGAAGGTCTTTGGGCTTCGTACAGAAGGTGAGAGCCAAGGTGGTGGGTATCTCATGAGCATATCAAGACCACTTTCGTATTGGTTTCCAGGGGGCTATTTTCGACTGTGGCCCTTCACAAGCCTCGTTTAAAGTAGTGGATTGAAGGGCATAATGCTGTGTGATCCGCTCCAAGAGCTGTTATGGACTGACTGGATGGTTTACGGTATTTTATGGGAGATGCATCGGTAGAATTTGCAGTGGTATTGGAATTTGGGAGGAGGAATGCGGGAGTTTTCACTTGGGCGTGTGTTGTAGTAAAATTGCGTAGGAGAAGGCGTGTAAAATATGTACAAGAGCCCGGATTTCAGATTCAGACAAATTGCTTTTCCGATATGCAAATTTCCCAGGATTTAACCCCGACTTTGAGAAGAAAATATAAATCCTGTAAATACCGACACAACGGTGGGGAATCGGGGTGTTGAATTGAAATGAGATATTAAAAATATTAGCCGGGTGTGGAATCCCGTGACTTTTTCTCTCTTTCGATTCATGTACTGGAGAGAGTAATGGGAGAAAGGATTTGGAGATCCGGAAGAGTTATCAGCAGTAGGGAACGTGTGGCAAGCTTTTAGAATTCATGTGCTTTGTGTATAAACTTGGTCACTCTTATTTTGTGTCTAGTCAAGAAAAATGGGTGGGGTGCCCAGCTGAGGAAATTTGTCTTGATTCTGCTAACAAATATGGCGTGCCCATTGGCACTCCCTCAGCCCATGTCGATACCAATCACCATCAACTATCAATATAGCCTAGAGCCTTCTCTACTTGTACTTCCATATGATCCATATCGAAAGATTCCCAAACTCAGTTGTGTAGCCATCATCAATGGATTTTAAACGAGTTTCGTACTCAACTCAAATACCGAATAAAAAGCTCAAAACTCGGTCAGCCATTAATGGATCGTGTCGTCTGTCAAGTATTCATTGAAGGGTTAAAAATTCCCTGACATCGTCATCGTCACAGCCGTTTTATTACGCAGGTAAGGGATGCCTAGTGTCTTGGGCAAAGGCAGTTCCAATCAATTAATTCCATTCATAATTCCCATCCCCTGGCTCTGTCACGACAGCTCAACCATTTAACTTAAGGGCACACACTGGACGGAGGTGTTCAATCAAGGGGAAATCGATTGGTATGTGTATAATTTAGTAAACGGTAATCAATACGCCCTTTGCATGCTCATTTTCGTTATGAATTAATCCATTCATAGTTGTTGGTGAACCCAAAGGATAAATCAATCAGATGGTAACTATCATCAATTTATTTATCATAGTGCTGAATTGGGCCCGTCATTCAAACTTACCTAGCAATACTACAGCCTAACTAGAACTAGCCCATACTTAATTTTTGCTTAGCTTATCCCCGAATTCATTAACATATTTACAAGCCGCCCACTCACTGCAAACAAGTCCTGCTAAATCAACTGCTCTTCAGTCAAATATGGAATTGGGTGTGGCCGTGTGGGTATGGATCCTGCCAGTGCTCCACTTTTTTTCAAAGTTTTAAATGTACCCTTTTATCTCGGTCACTTGGGTCTAATACAAAATTCACAGATTCGCTGATTGACAAGTGCACTCGGAAAGGAATTTAAATTCAATGTTTAAAATAGGACGCGGAAAGAAGCGCGGGAGATTTAAAATCATGTATGATTCAGGGGCAAGGTGAGATAAGCGTGGAAGCTACTGTGTTCGTTAAAATAGGTTCTACTGTACCCTGAGAATACACAGGCTGAACTCAGCATGAGCCTTTGGATCCTGGTAAATTTCCTTGCTAAGACTCCCGAGTGTTCGGAGAATGATTTTGAGAAAGAGGTTCGGGAATTAGGAAAACAAACACCTGGAGACAAGAGGGGACCTGAAGAAGATTGACTGATTCTACCCGCACCCTGTCAGCCAGAGAAAAAGTGTATGAAAAGAAAGGTGAAGTCAAGTATAATAAAGCCCCTTCTATTTACCCAGTTTGCTTTCTCCATCAAACCGATTCTCTCGTATGCAGAAATCAATTGAAGTCATTTCCCCGCTCAAGTATCTACTCCAAGGGTCCCTCACACACAACCCCCCACTTAGAACAATCCGAGGGCGGGGAATAAAATCCCGGCAAAGATATCTTAAGAAACAATTCTGTCCATCAAGCCCCCCCCCCCCGCCCTCGCAGTGATAGATGGACAGCCCGATAAAAGTATGGATGGAATGGTAGGTGGTAGTGTTGGTGGTGTGGTTCTGGCTGTAACCCGATTTTCCCGTCGGTTGATCCCTATAAATTTATGAATCGTTTATAACCAGAGGAACAGCTTAATACATAAAAGAGCCTTTCTGAACGATGTGCACATGGAGAGAAACACAGCATCCCTTTCACACGGATTTACCACATCAGAGAGGGAGAGAAAGAAGACGAAGAAAATTACGTGGTGGTTCAAGTGTCTGGTTTGGGTGTTGGGCCTCGACGAAGCCTTAACCACATCCAAAAACGCTAAAATAACCTCACTTTATAGACTCAAATCTCTTTCCGCTTTCTACTCCAATTTCACACTTTTCTCTCATGGCCACACTACACACCACCACCGCCACTCTCTCATACAACTTGTACATAAATATAAATAGCTCTCTCTTCCCTTTCAATAAAATATTTCTTACAGCTCTACGCCTTTTGTAGTCGTAGTTTTTCCCAGTTTTTTTTACCCTTCTGATTACCACAGGCTCCACAAACTGCTTCTATAAGGACCCACTTCCGTACAAAGAAACGTCTACTACATCTACCCGGGTATCTAGAGATGTTGTCAAATACCAAGTTCCTCTCTCCAGCCCAAAATCACAAAGGGCTCCGTAGAACCTAGGGCTCGGTTTGAACAATGTGTTATTAACTACCAAGTACGCTATGAGATGGCAAAGTACTTGATTTCCTCAGATAAAATCTTATCCACAGTCCTACGGGATTATTTCCCATATGCTTCAAAGATTAGAATTGGAGGGCAGTAGGGAGTTGTGGTTACTAGACCATGTCCGGCTATTTGAATGCATTATTCAAGATTTTTTCCTAGAAATTGCGGTGTGGCACAAGCTAGTACGAGGACATGCCTGAGTCTAGATGACATGGCATGGCGTCTTGGGCTTGTGTATGCAGTGCATAGAGTTGCATATGATGACCCATATGGTCGGGAAAGTCAGTGGTGGATTGCGGGAGTGGATTATTTTCTGAGAGTAGGGACACTCTCCTCGACGAGTGGAAGTCGATCAGTCTCAAATGGGATTTTTGAACCCTTTAACTTATTCTGATACTTTGTTTACCAATGCATTACAAGTTTGTCCTCACTCGGGGCTGAGTGTAGAGCAAACTCTAAGGAAAACTTTGGCCGAGAACAAACGTTAGGTTCTTTTTAAAAGCTACTACTCCCTGGACTTGGGACCAAGACTATGCAAGCTAAGCATCTACTTGGCCACTTACTTGAAATAATGTGGGGGGAAATAAAGTGTTGGCATGGCATGAGAAAATCCAGCCCTCTGCCCCAAGGCTAAGTAATAATCCAATGACCACGTCAGCTCAGAAGGATTTTTTTTCTCTCTCGCTCGAGAAAATAAACATTTCCCCATTCCCAAATGGCTTTTAAGAATAAGGCTTTGAAATTAAGTGGAGGAGATTGTATACCAAAGCAAATAGAGTTTAATAACCCGGCTGGAATCAAATTGAGAGGGTTCGTTAATTTCTCTCTACCAGTTCGGATCTTGAAGAATCCGGAAGTGGACAGATTACCCGCATATCGTCTTACAAGGCTAGACTTTAAAAAAAAAGTAAACTCATGGAAGTGACATTGCTATAAATTACATTAAGGTCGAGGTCAACGAAATCTTTCTCCACTTTGGATAGGAAAAAGCCAGGAGGCGATACATGGAGAGAGACTTGATCTTTAATATTGTAATATTAGGATGCTGACATGTCCGTGGTTTGCAAGGTTATTATTCATATGTCCCCATAGGAGAGGGGGACATAGGGGATTTTGAAAGGGAGAAATTTCACTTAAGCAAACAACATCATTGGGAAAATCCTTGAGAGTTTATTGGATGTGTAAGGAGACCCTTGTCGGATTACCATAGCGGGCCCAAAGGGTTCTTCTGACGACCATTTGCACGAGCATTACTTCAACATTAACATTTATGAGATCCATTTACTCCTTTGGTTAATACTCGGCTCTCCTTGTAGTACAACATTGTTCCCGTCCTAATAATAATACCCCCACCACCACCAAGACACTATAGGGCACAACAAGGCCAAATTCAAATGACACACATCCAGCCTACGTCTAGATTCAGTAGTTGGAGGGAGCGGTGGGGGCTCCACACCCAAAAATAGCAAGAGCTGCTATCCATATTTGAAACTGTGAGGAGGTGGCTTTCCCTCATCTCCTTTATGACTACACTTTAGAGCATTTAATAATTCCACTTGGTGGTGGGATAGATTAGCGCCTGCAGTGCATCATCATCATCCTCATACCCTGTGCACCCCAAAAGGCCCTACCGAACCCGTCTAATTCCCCCTAGTACGAATCTGAGAGGAGGATAATAATAATTTGTGACAACGCTTGTTCATAAGCGTTATCTTCTCCGACCTTACTACGGAGGCCTCAATATCACATGTTCTTCAATCCATGTAGACTATTAATGAAGTTTTGAGATAACTAGGAATAATAGTATAGGCAGCTATGGCAAAGGGCATGGCCGATGCAAGCAGGCCTTGCAGTTTGGTGTGGCTTTGAGGTTCATACTTCCGCTTTCTTAGAGGAAGCCTAGCTTCCTTCCGTTTTCGATACCGCTCGAAAATTTCTAACCGAGGAGCCACGTGGGCTGGGAGATGTCACGGCCTCAAACGGCTCCACGTTTTATGCCCAAGTGTTTTCCATCGAGTTGGGCGAAGGATTTATAATTACGTGGTTCTTGCAATTTGAACGTGGTGGTTTTTATCAGAAAGCTTGTAGTCGCGGGGGATGTGGGATGTGAGTGGAGGATTTGAGAAGGAGCTACTACTGAGATTCTTGAGCTAAAAATATTGACTTTCCCTTTCATTTGAACTTGTAGCATTTGGTATGAATATGTTCTCAAGATATTTTCAATAGATTATGGTCTACACACGACCACCGGTGGTGATAGATGACATCCAGTCACAAACTCGATCCTCTCTGGATGAAGGGGTTGCCGAAATTATTCCAGACATTCTGACAGCCCGTGTATTCATGTATTATAATATAATACGACTGCCACGACAGAGACCCTCTCGACATACGGAAAAAAATCCACCGTGGAAACGTGCTGATCGAGTGGGGAGAGATAATTAACAAGCACCTCAGGTTCCTCTCTAATTTCCAAAGTACTTTGATCTTTTCCAAACTCGGAATATCTCTCGTTGACTGTACCCTCTTCCTTTCACGTGCACACATGTCTGGGAGTAGAGGGATTCGAAATCTATGGATCTTCAGGATGAGTCTATGAAACTAACAATCCGACCATTTTACTCCATCATCGCCCAGCGCATTGGGAAAAAACTTAAATATGTCTTGGGGCATGGGCATGGGCCACATGGGCATTGGCAACCTAAAGAAGCCAGTCTAGTTTTCTCTCTTGATTTCCACTATTCTGAAAATTCCCTATGATTTTCGTGTTTCAAATTTTCTGCCTGATTTTTTACTACAAATTGCATTTGCGGATGATGATGATGTAGAAAGGTCGTATTGTAAGCTACTCAATACTAGAGTCTAGTCCGTGGCCGTAGAGTTGGAGGATTGAGTTTCGTTATTGCTCTTGGCAGGGTTCCATCATCCAGAGAAAGGCCAGGAAGGTTCATAAAGTTCATGTTTCCCTCCTTCTTACAATTAGAAGAAAAGCCTCGGTGGACTCCCCAGGTTGGGAGGAATGTAGCTAATTCCATGTCCCCTGTCTCCAGTCCATGTCATCAAGGCTTTCTCCGGACATGAAGGAACTCATTGTTTTATTCAAGAATCGTCTGGGAGAGTGACATTGGGAAGGTGTTTCCATTCTATTGCATTAATAAAACCACCAGGGAAGTTGTGAGAAACGCTAGAGAGAGAGAGACCAACTAATAATACGGAGGTCCACCACCGGCCAACTTTCCACCCAAATCCAATAAAGCACATCTTGCTGTACTGTAGACGTCGGCAAGGCCCCTCACGTGAATGCGAGGAGCCTGAGACAACACGCAGTTTGGGAATGTTACAAATGAAGGTTAAGTGTATTACTTTATGGAGACGATCCAGATTAAGACAATGGAATCTAATTTCTCTTGTTCTGAGTTCAGAGCTAAAAGGCACTTTCTCATGTTTTCACACCAAATTCCCTCCTCCTTTGACTCCCAGACAACTCAACCCGTTTCCCATGGTCGACTCCACCTTGAGAGAGTTTGTTGGGCCGTGATATTATACAAACATGTCTGGGATATTGATACAGCCCTAACCTGTCGTCCCACCCTGTAGTACACACACAGAGAGAGAGTAGACACAATTCAAAACCTCAAATAATTATTTACCATCCTCAGCCGCAGCCCACTACACAGCTTCCCGGCTCTCAATCAGTCCGGGTAAAAAGGGAAGGGAGAGACGGGAGTGATAATATTACAAAGTCATCTGGTAATAAGGGAGCAGAGAGGGAGTTGGGTATGAGAGGAGATGATGAAGTTAGTTAGAGACAAGGGAGAAGGATATTAAATTGGGAAGATGTATTTGATTCCAGCTACTTGATTCAAAGCCTATCAACCTGTCCTCAGTCTCTCTTAAGAACTTTGTCGAGATTGAGAGAGCTTGATAGAGTTCCTTTGTAGTGATGAGAACTGGTGTCTGTGAGTCAAGTCAGTCACCAGTGTCACCACCACCACACCCGCTCCCCTCAACTCTCCGTGTGGTAACAATAACAGAGATACAGTAATAATAATAATATTATTAATAATAGTCTCTCCTAGAATCAAGACTTGATAAAACAATAGGAGAAAGCCCCCATCTCTCTCTCTCTGAGGTAGGAAGGGGCTGCGTGTGCAGGTCTGAGTGGTGGGGCATCATAAGGTACTCTCAAGTACTCGGGAGTGACTAGGATCTCTTAGGATGTTTGCTCGGTGGTGGTGGTGGTGGACTCGACATAAGACAGAGAGCCTTTCTTTTTGGGACAAAGACCGTCTTTCATCAACAAGACATTTCTGCTAAGAGGAATAATGCAATATTATTTCCCTTTCTCCCCAAGAAATCCTTCTCAGGGGGACATCCATCCTCTTTGATAAGGTATCAGGAGCGTCATCAAATATCCTCTTGGGTATTCAATACCAGCCTTGAGTGTCCAATCACCCGTCTCACCTCACTCTCTGGCATGGTCGGAGGTCGGACATGGATTGTGGGAAGCCCCTGTTGGACCAGGATGATGATGATGATGTAAGATAGGTTTAGAGAGATGTGAAATGAGATGAAATGAACTCAACTAGTAAACGCCAGTCAAGGGAAACGGAGGGAAATGAAGTGGAGTGAGGTGAGGTAAATTTAAGTCACGGGAAGAAAGGCAACTTCCAGTCCAACTTGGACTATCTTCAACTACAACGGCAAGATTTTACGCTTTTCCTCCACACATATTTTCTCAGGCTTATTATTTTCAAACAGGGTTCTCCCTCCAGGGTTCACTTGTCTTGGGAGTCCGAGGGCAGGGCGGGGATCTGACACGTGGACTTGAAGGGATTCAACCTTGGCCACTCGTCAACCGCAAGTGTTAAGCTTAATTTAGGCAACTGGAACATGTGTCTCTGAGAGTAGGGAGACTTTAAAAATTGTAATTTGATTTTTTCGGTAGGTGACCCGGGTTGTAGTAGGTGACCCGGGTTAGAAGGGCTTTGAAGACAATGAGCTACTTATGATAACAAAGTAAATTCCGCCTTGTTTGAGTGACTGTTGTAGTCGAGTTTTCGCTTTTGTGGAGGGGAGATTAGTGCAACAGTCGACTATGGGTAGTTACTATTGAGATTATGTGTGGAGATGAGGTCATAAATATTTCTCTCGCTCTCAAGTGGAGTTTGATCGGTAGGGTCTGGTAAAAGGAGACCGTGGAGCACGTCAATAAAATATTCTTGTCAATCCATCAAATCACAGCCGAGTCCTCGTGTAGAATCGTACGATTTTTTCTGACAATGCAAAACAGATCATGTTGAGAATAATCAATTGATCAAGAGCAATGCATCACATTGGGTCTAGCCTATAATAGAATCTGTCAGTGGTGGCTTAATCGAGTTGCCGATAAGGACCCTCTCCAGTACAACCCAACCCGGCCCTAGCCCGCCCGACCTCCCTCTCTATTTCTCCAGCTTTCTCTCCAGCTCTCATGGAAATGGAGTAGGAAGTGCATGGCTGAAGTAAATCCCTGTAAATCCTCAAGTTGAAATATTTAGTAGACTTAAGTGCATTACAATCGGCTTAAAACGCAATGAACGACTGTAATAATGTTTTTACGATGCTTTGTCGAACATTCTGCCGACAAGAGGAGGCAAGAAGCTTAGGCTCCGGTATGCTACACCCAATAATGCTCCCTATACATATTTATGTACACCAAAGCTGGAATCCTTCTCTCCTAAAGACCTTCATCAAGGCTCCATCCATCTGTACGAGTACATACTTAATGGGCAGACGGACCCGAGACGGGGTAACGAATGTATATTTATAGTGCCTGTGTAGGTACAAAGAGGAATACAACCGGTGTACGTCCAACTCCGTTTCCCCGTATATTAAATAGCTAAATGATAAAAAAAAAACGAAAAACGGACGGAGACGGATTGAAGAGGAAGGATCGATGGATTTCGTGAAGAAATGGTAACATACGGAGTAAACCAGGTCATTTATAATAATACCTTGGGCGCTAGATTCCCTCAGCCGATTGTGTGAGAGTCAGCACAAGTGTAATTTGGTAGTGGTGGCTCATTTTTATCGACTTGGTAGGAGCGGAGGGGATTAATTGTAATCAACAGAGAAAGGAACTGTCGGTTGCTTTTATTTTCCCCGAGAAATGGAAAGCTCGGGAACATTGAATCCATTCACCTGGCTACTTGGCCAAGAAAGCCCTCCCTGACTTACTCTACCCGTCCCCGCATTTTCTCAAAGCAGAGAGTTCACTCCAGTCTGCACGAGGACGAGAGCCCCCCACTTTTGACTTTAATAACAAATCCCTTAGGTATGATAAATTGATAAACATCAACTACACCCCAAACATACTGCAGTATGGGACTGTGTACAAGGGCTAGTCTTGGCAAGACACTTTATTTTGATTTCCACCCTCGCCTCAGTACCGCTTCGGGATGATGATGATCACATATTGATACAAACAAATGGCTAATCCTAAGCACACAGCATGATGTGAGCAAAGGTTAAGTCCCAACTCCTAGTCTTCTTGTATCATCAGAATAAAGTCATTCTCATACCCTCTCCCCACGTGCTGTGTAAGACTACAACTCTAATGTCAACTAAAAGTGGTGGTAGGAGAGGTTTAAATGAATAATAAATAATATAGGTAATTACAAGTATGCAGTCTGCACTGAGGCAAAGGATCGTACGTACTTATTCACAAGCCCTAGGGGGTATTGATTTACTACCTAGGCCGTCCTAGACTGTGCAACTCTATGAATGACGCCCTATAGGGTTTTTGAAAATGCATCTTTCGGACATGGTTCGCCAAAGCTTGTAGATCCTATGCGTCCATCCTCGTCCATACATAACTATAGTGCCTCTATAATATGTCTATAAAGTAGCTGGAGGTGTGGATGTGGAATTTGTAAAGGGGAGAAAGCATGGGTCTAGGAAAACAGAGGGAATCCCCATGACACGTACACACAGGTGAGAAGGACGGAAGACGGCGGTGGTGGTATTGATCGTAAGGGGACCCAGTCTGAAACTAATCCTTGGGAGTGAGGGATATGAATTTCTCATGTGAACAAAGCAATGAATAATACCCGGAGGATTTTCTATTAACAGCTCCACTATTAGTTACACTTCCAGTTACACTTACACTTCTCCCACACTCGTACACACCGTCCCCATAATCTGATTATTTGAGAAAAAATCACACCCGGCCCTAGAGCCGAGGATGACGATGATGATCGGGAGTGCCTTAAGTGAACTCGGTCGTGTCTTCTCTGTGAAGGGATATGAAGTTGGATGAGTAAATAATTCTTTGAGAATATTCTAAATGAAATGCAAGAGGATGAAAGGAATCAATATCTCATTATGTCTGAATATTTTATAACAACTGAGGAGTAGATAATCTATTCATCCAATCTATCCAATCCAGCCATCCATAAAGGCCATTCATTCAACTTGATACGAGGATGATGATGATGATGATGATGATGATGGAGGTAGTGGTGGCAAGGTGGTGGTGGTGGCATTCATATTCTATGCTCAAACGTGTCCTCACTCTGCCCTGCACAAGTAGATACATGTGTGGATAGTACATGTATAATATATTAGTTGAGAGACTGGTAGGATGTGGAATGAGTGCATATCATAAATTCATAACGCCAAGAGTTGGATAAATGAAAATGTCACCCAGTAGTGCAAGGAATTGTGAAGGCCTGCTGATCCTCACTTCTCTAGTACACCCAAGTGACAATCCTTCAGAAACACGCGAAAAGTTCTCAGATATTTCCACCCTATTGTTAAGCTTGTGTGAGGAGGAGGTCATGGAAATTCATTACATTCCTTTCCAACGTCCAACTCACAAAGTTAGATTGGATATTTGGGGCCGGGGGGAGTGGGTGTTTTCACTTTTTTAAATTCACACTCAACTTGTCCAAAACTTGACCCTTCCACTTGAGAATCCATTATCATTTACAAATCAATCAATATGCATCCATCTCCACTCTCACCTAATATCCTTTCTCTAGTTAAAAGTGTTAAAACAAATATCACCACCATTTTCAAGACCTAGTCAACCCCTCAACCTTCCGGCCAAGCTACTTTCCTTCCACACCTGAGTCAACAAAGAGATAAGTGGGGAAATTTAGTTAAGTATTTAGGGGTAACCAGGCGGGTAATGGAGGGGGGGGGGGGGTTGTATAGATTTGGCCAAAAAAATAAGTAAGCCATGGATTTTATTCATACTTTTCATACTTTTCATACCCTACTGCCACGTTGGATATTCAAATTGAAATCAGTGAGGAGTGAATATCGAGTTCAGAGTTCATGCTGAGGGACAGATGATGACAGCCCGCCTTGGAAACTTGATACGAGGCCCGAACAGTGCGGATGACGTTCGTAGTTTCTATGATAGATTCTAAGCCATAACAGACCCTTCCTTACCATAACTACCCAACTCTGCTGACAATGACAAGACCCTGCTATTCAATCTGGAAAATAGATAATCCATACGGATTGGATTGCATAGACAACTTAAGGAGACCCACCTGGCCCTTGCTGAGTGGGACTAGGAGAAAGCCTAGAGGGACACGCCCCCGTCATCAAATAAATAAGCGTCTCTACTTACAACTTACAGCTCATGTATTTCATATGGAGAAAGCAAGATGAATCCAAAATGAGCTTTCGTGACTCACTTCTCACTTTTGGAGGACAGAGTCAATTATTAATTTCTGACGTAGTGGACACACAGAGCTCCAGATTTTTCCCTGCCGTTTCGAAAGTTGACGTTACTGACTATTATTAGATTGAGTGAATTTTATTTTAAAAAAAATACCCTCTCTAATTGGCTACGAATGAATGGGTGACAGCCGGAGTAAAGATGCAGATGTGGTTTTGAGTCTGGAAGGGAATGTATGGGGGGGAAAGGGGATAAAAATGACGAGACTTTCTATGTAGAGAAATCTATAGGATCTTGTTAGAGAATGATTGAATTAGATATTCAGTGTTGGAAGAGCATGTTATGAAAATCCATTTAAGTCCTCGTACAATGTGCTCAGCGAGCGGAGAAGATTGATAAATTGAGCGTTCCAAAGGGGATCTTTTTTTGAAAAGAAGGAAACTAATCTGGTAATTCAGTGTGGAATTAAATATGATTCTGTTGGTGCTGTGGAAAAGCGTATTGGATCGAATCCACACTGTGTCCCTTGGACTAATACATTTTTACTATCAACTCCTCAATCTGGAGAAGAAGACATTTATGGCCTTGTTCAAACTTTTCTTAATGGAGATGAAAAGAGTAGAGTAAGTGTTGTAAAAGTGTGCGTAGCTTTTAAAGGACAAAAGAGCTCATAATTAAGACAAGGAACAAGGACAGCCAGCTCCCCACCCAATTCTTGAACAGGTCGATTAAGGAGGCTTTTTCTAAAGAAGGGCTGTCAAACACGGAAAGCACGTGTCAATCACCATGATCCAAAGGGCGTTAAATAATACAAGGATTAGCCACGCAGTGCTTCCCTCCTTATGAAACCATTTTAGGATTTCCATAATTGCATATTATTTTTATCACATGGACCCTCTCCTCCCTCCATTCATAAGCTTGTTAAACTCCACAACTACAAATCACTAGATATTAATATTACAAAGAGTTCCGGGTATTAGCCCGCTTCTTGGTACGACGAGCCCACCCCAGCCTCTTCCTCCATGGTGAATAGTGGTGTGGAGACATTTATAAATAAACCGTTCAAATCGCATGCAACTAACAATGCGAGTACTTTTGGTAATAAACCCCAAATGAGGTGCCATTAGTCTTAAAAAATCAAGTAAATATACAAATCATCATGAAATTAATTTCGTTCTTGAATGGCCCCTATCGGCTGAGAAAAAAAATTATGAAGTTATTGCATGATATTAAGATATTAATATCTCACGCTCAATGTCTTTTGTTTTCACTTCTCTGGTCGTTCTGTGTGCTTCTATTTTAG